>CAUJNA010002495.1:0-31907 GCA_963377175.1 Effrenium voratum | reverse complement strand
ATGCTGCAAAAATCTACTTTTGAAGCTTTTCCCTGCAAGTCAAGACAAGCAGCTCCCGACGACGTAGTCCGGCGGCACGCGGATTTTCTTCAATGTTCAAATCGCTTGGTCTTTCTGCGCGGCTTCACGCAGTCGAGACGGCGTTCTTTGATGTCGGCCCAACTTGTTGCCTTTGCTTTTCCTCTGGCGAGGAACTTCGCGACGGGTCGCTTGCCGCTTGTTCCTCATTGCTTGCTGCTTGCTGCCCGCCACCCGCGCGCACGGCTGCTGCTGCTCGCATAGGCGCCGCGCGCGGTTGTTCTTGCTGCATGGCTTCCGCCGCGCGCCCCCAAATTCGGTTTTCTAAGTTGCGCCGGCAACTTGTTGAGGCTGGTCCTTGGTAATGGGATCTGGGTGGGTGGGATTGAGATCGAAGCTTTAGATGATCTTTGCTTTGAAAAATCCAACGTCTTGAAGTCTTTGAACCCTAAACCCTAAACCCTAAACCCTAAACCCTAAACCCTAAACCCTAAACCCTAAACCCTAAACCCTAAACGCCGCGCGCTGTTCAAGCGCGCGGCTTTGCCGAGGTCGTGGTTCCACGACCGAGCTTGGCTACGCTATTAACAAGTCCCTTTCGTGAGGAGACCCGCTGGATCTCCGAACATGACAGGACTTACCCTAGCCTGCCCAGAGCCGCAGAGCTACTAATATTGAGTAACCCCAAACCCTCCAATTTCAAGCTTGGGATCCTGACAGTCCCATTTCAATCTTGGGATCCTGACAGTCCCTAGAAACCTATGTCCTGTGGCCTAGATCCATGCTCCGGGCTGCTGGAAGCTCTCTGGAGAAGATCTGGACCAGGGCCGGGCCATCCCAAACCTGGGCCAGAACCTCAATTTTTCCCTGGTGTAAAGGCCTTAAGACTGCTTGTCTGAGGGTCCAGACCTATACCCTCACCTTTGATGTCCAGGCACTTCCTCTTCTGGAGCCCATTATAAGCTGAAAATGAAAGCGCGCGCTGAAAAGACCTCTGTCTTGCGGCAAGACCCATGCTCTGGCCTCGCGCAACTGCAAGCGACGATCATAGAGCCAAAAAAAGACTGGCTGCGCAGCTCGGCAGTCTCTAAACTTTTGTCGCGCGGATGCCTGCGCTTTGGGCTTCTGAAAAGTAGCAGACGTCACACATCTCTAGCTGGTAGTTGGTGGCTTGTTTCAAGTTGAGCTTCTGCTTTTGTTGAAGCTCCCCCTTGACAAGGAGGTTGGGGGCGGATTACTTCTTTCAAGTCGAGCCCCTACTTTGGTGAAACCTAAGCCCCCTTGATAGGGGGTTGGGGGTAGATGACCCTAAACCTTAAAAGCTTTAGTGCTGGGTGGCTTCTTGGGGTGGGAAAACCCCGAACGGTGTGTGAGAAGTGATTGATGAGGGGCGCCGTGAAAGGTTTTAGATAGGCGCCCCGTTAAGGACACTTCTCACGCTCCAACAAGTGACACCCTAAACCCTAAACCCTAAACCCTAAACCCTAAACCCTAAACCCTAAACCCTAAACCCTAAACCCTAAACCCTAAACCCTAAACCCTAAACCCTAAACCCTAAACCCTAAACCCTAACCCCTAAACCCTAAACGCCGCGCGCTGTTCAAGCGCGCGGCTTTGCCGAGGTCGTGGTTCCACGACCGAGCTTGGCTCCGCTATTAACCAGTTCCTTTCGCGAGGAGACCCGCTGGATCTCCGAGCTTTAACAGGACTTACCCTAGCCTGCTCAGAGCCGCAGAGCTACTAATATTGAGTAACCCCAAACCCTCCAATTTCAATCTTGGAATCCTGACAGTCCCGAAGTAAAGAACCTTGATAAGCTCTTATAAAGCTTCTTATAAAGCTTCTTCTAAGCTCCTTGCAAAGCTCCTTATAAAGCTCTTTATAAAGCTCCTTATAAAGCTTCTTGTAAAGCTCCTTATCAAGCTGCTTATAAAGCTTCTTATAAAGCTTCTTATAAAGCTTCTACAAAAAGCTTCTTATAAAGCTTCTTATAAAGCTTTTGATAAAGCTTCTTATAAAGCTTTTGATAAAGCTTCTTATAAAGCTTCTCTTATAAAGCTTCTCATAAAGCTTCTTATAAAGCTTCTTCTAAAGCTTCTTATAAAGCTTCTTATAAAGCTTCTTATAAAGCTTCTTATAAAGCTTCTTATAAAGCTTCTTATAAAGCTTCTGAAAAAAGCTTCTCTTATAAAGCTTCTTCTAAAGCTTATAAAGCTTCTTCTAAAGCTTCTTATAAAGCTTCTTATAAAGCTTCTTATAAAGCTTCTTATAAAGCTTTTTATGAAGCTTCTTATAAAGCTTCTTACAAAGCTTCTTATAAAGCTTCTTATAAAGCTTCTTATAAAGCTTCTTATAAAGCTTCTACAAAAAGCTTCTTATAAAGCTTCTTATAAAGCTTTTGATAAAGCTTCTTATAAAGCTTCTCTTATAAAGCTTCTCATAAAGCTTCTTATAAAGCTTCTTACAAAACTTCTTACAAAGCTCCTTACAAAGCTTCTACAGCTTCTTATAAAGCTCCTTATGAAGCTTCTAAAAAAAACTTCTTATAAAGCTTCTTATAAAGCTTCAAAGCTTCTTATAAAGCTTCTTATGAAGCTTCTTATAAAACTTCTTATAAAGCTTCTTATAAAGCTTCTTATAAAGCTTCTTATAAAGCTTTTTATGAAGCTTCTTATAAAGCTCCTTATAAAGCTTCTTATAGCGCTTCTCTTATAAAGCTTCTTCTAAAGCTTCCTATAAAGCTTATTCTAAAGCTTCCTATAAAGCTTATTCAGCTTCTTATGAAGCTCCTTACAAATCTTTAAAAAAGCTCCTCATCTCTTAACACCAATTGTTTTGGAGCACTCGAAGAAGTGAGTTGCTGCGACCTGCTGACAGCTGCTCCTGCGCCTTCAAGTCCTTGGTAGCTCGTGGGTTTGAGTGTGGCTTGTTGCAAGTTGACCTTCTGCTTTGGTTGAAGCTTAGCCCCCTTGATAAGGGGGTTGGGGGTAGATTGCTTCTTTCAAGTCGAGCCCCTACTTTGCTTGAACCTAAGCCCCCTTGATAAGGGGGTTGGGGGTAGATGACCCTAAACCCTAAAAGCTTTAGCGCTGGGCGGCTTCTTGGGGTGGGAAAACCCCGAACGGTGTGTGAGAAGTGATTGATGAGGGGCGCCGTGAAAGGTTTTAGATAGGCGCCCCGTTAAGGACACTTCTCACACTCCAACAAGTGACACCCTAAACCCTAAACCCTAAACCCTAAACCCTAAACCCTAAACGCCGCGCGCTGTTCAAGCGCGCGGCTTTGCCAAGGTCGTGGTTCCACGACCGAGCTTGGCTCCGCTATAAACAAGTTCCTTTCGCGAGGAGACCCGCTGGATCTCCGAGCTTTAACAGGACTTCCCCTAGCCTGCTCAGAGCCGCAGAGCTATTAATATTAAGTAACCCCAAACCCTCCAATTTCAAATCTTGGGGTCAGCCCGGAGCATGGATCTAGGCGACAGGACATAGGTTTCTAGGGATCCTCAGGATCCCAAGATTGAAATTGCGGGTCTCCTCACTAAAGGAACTTGCCAATAGCGTAGCCAAGCTCGGTCGTGGAACCACGACCTCGGCAAAGCCGCGCGCTTGAACAGCGCGCGGCGTTTAGGGTTTAGGGTTTAGGGTTTAGGGTTTAGGGTTTAGGGTTTAGGGTTTAGGGTTTAGGGCTTAGGGTTCAAAGACTTCAAGACGTGGATTTTTCAAAGCGAAGATCATCTAAAGCTTCGATCTCAATCCCACCCACCCAGATCCCATTACCAAGGGCCAGCCTCAACAAGTTGCCGGCGCAACTTAGAAAAACGAATTTGGGGGGCGCGCGGCGGAAGCCACGCGGCAAGAACAGCCGCGCGCGGCGACTAGCAAAAGGTTGCGAGCAGCAGCAGCCGTGCGCGCAGGTGGCGGGCAGCAAGCAGCGAGCGGGGAACAGGCGGCAAGCGACCCGTCGCGAAGTTCCTTGCCAGAGAAAAAGCAAAGGCAAAAAGTTGGGCCGACATCAAGCTCGCTGCGCGTGCGATTTGGCTCAGCAAGACTCTCGCTTCAAGAAAACGAGCGCAGCGCTGCAGAGAATGCCGTCTCGACTGCGCAAAGCCGCGCAGAAAGACCGAGCGATTTCAAAGTTGAAGAAAATCCGTGCCGCCGGCCGGACTATGTCGTCGGCCGCAGCTGCGTGTCTCAACTTAGAGGAAAAAGTTTCAAAGTAAATTTTAGTAGCGTGAACTGTAATAGGGAAAGTTGAACTGCGCAATGGCTGACCGAGAAGCCACTTCAGAAGCAGCCCCGCGATTTCGAGCGGCTCGAAGCAGAAATCCATCACAAAGCTCCGAAACCACGACACGGCCACGCAAACCAAGGCGCGCGCCAGGGAGGAACCGAGCCCGGGACCACCCGCTTCAGAGACGGACGCAAGACCACTAGGCCACCAGCCCCGCGGCGGGGCCCCGCCGCGCCCGCAGCTCAACTGCGGCCGCAAGGCCCCAGCCGGAAAAGCGCGCAAATTTAGCGCGGTGCAAATTTTGCGATTTTAGCCCCGATCTTGGATTTGAGTGGCGAGGCAGATTTAGCAGCCTGCGGGAAGCGCGCGGAGCCGAAAACGAAGCCTCAGGAAGAGCACACACATTATGGACCAACTCTTAAATATATACTTAGAAGTTAGAATTATGTTTAGGGTTTAGGGTTTAGGGTTTAGGGTTTAGGGTTTAGGGTTTAGGGTTTAGGGTTTAGGGTTTTAGGGGTTTAGGGTTTAGGGTTTAGGGTTTAGGGTTTAGGGTTTAGGGTTTAGGGTTTAGGGTTTAGGGTTTAGGGTTTAGGGTTTAGGGTGTCACTTGTTGAAGTGTGAGAAGTGTCTTTCACGGGGCGCCTATCTAAAACCTTTCACGGCGCCCCTCATCAATCACTTCTCACACACCGTTCGGGGTTTTCCCACCCCAAGAAGCCGCCCAGCGCTAAAGCTTTTAGGGTTTAGGGTCATCTACCCCCAACCCCCTATCAAGGGGGCTTAGGTTCAAGCAAAGTAGGGGCTCGACTTAAAAGAAGCAATCTACCCCCAACCCCCTTATCAAGGGGGCTAAGCTTCAACCAAAGCAGAAGGTCAACTTGCAACAAGCCACACTCAAACCCACGAGCTACCAAGGACTTTATAAGAAGCATTATAAGAAGCTTTATAAGAAGCTTTATAAGAAGCTTTATAAGGAGCTTTATAAGAAGCTTTATAAGAAGCTTTGTAAGAAGTTTTGTAAGAAGCTTTATATGAAGCTTGATAAGAAGCTTTATAAGAAGCTTTATAAGAAGCTTCATAAGGAGCTTTATAAGAAGCTTTATAAGAAGATAAGAAGCTTTATAAGAAGCTTTATAAGAAGCTTTATAAGAAGCTTTATGAGAAGCTTTATAAGAAGCTTTATAAGAAGCTTTATAAGAAGCTTTATAAGAAGCTTTATAAGAAGCTTTATAAGAAGCTTTATAAGAAGCTTTATAAGAAGCTTTGTAGAAGCTTTATA
The DNA here is from genome assembly GCA_963377175.1 of Effrenium voratum. NCBI lineage: Eukaryota > Dinophyceae > Suessiales > Symbiodiniaceae > Effrenium > Effrenium voratum. The sequence continues at coordinate 26,377 of CAUJNA010002495.1, read as the reverse complement.
AGAAGCTTATAAGAAGCTTTATAAGAAGCTTTATAAGAAGCTTTATAAGAAGCTTTATAAGAAGCTTTACAAGAAGCTTTATAAGAAGCTAGGAGCTTCATAAGAAGCTTTATAAGAAGCTTTATAAGAAGCTTTATAAGAAGCTTTATAAGAAGCTTTATAAGAAGCTTTATAAGAAGCTTTATAAGGAGCTTTATAAGAAGCTTTATAAGAAGCTTGAAAAGAAGCTTTATAAGAAGCTTTGTAAGAAGTTTTGTAAGAAGCTTTATAAGAAGCTTTATAAGAAGCTTTGTAAGAAGTTTTGTAAGAAGCTTTGTAAGAAGCTTTATAAGAAGCTTTATAAGAAGCTTTAAAGAAGCCTTAAAAGAAGCTTTATAAGAAGCTGTATGAGAAGCTTTATAAGAAGCTTTATAAGAAGCTTCGTAAGAAGCTTTATAAGAAGCTTTGTAAGGAGCTTTGTAAGGAGCTTTTAAGAAGCTTTATAAGAAGCTTTATAAGAAGCTTCAGAAGCTTTATGAGAAGCTTTAAAAGAAGTTTTATAAGAAGGTTTATAAGAAGCTTGAAAAGAAGCTTAAGAAGCTTTATAAGAAAATAAGAAGCTTTATAAGAAGCTTTAGAAGAAGCGAGAAGCTTGAAAAGGAGCTTTATAAGAAGCTATATAAGAAGATAAGAAGCTTTGTAAGAAGCTTTATAAGAAGCTTTATAAGAAGCTTTATAAGAAGCTTAAAAAGATGCTTTATAAGAAGCTTTATAAGAGAAGCTTTATAGCTTTATCAAAAGCTTTATAAGAAGCTTTATAAGAAGCTTTATTAGAAGCTTTATAAGAAGCTTTATAAGAAGCTTCTAAGAAGCTTTATAAGAAGCTTTAAGAAGCTTTATAAGAAGCTTTATAAGCAGCTTGATAAGGAGCTTTGTAAGAAGCTTTACAAGGAGCTTTATAAAGAGCTTTATAAGGAGCTTCGCAAGGAGCTTAGAAGAAGCTTTAGAAGAAGCTTTATAAGAGCTTATCAAGGTTCTTTACTTCGGGACTGTCAGGATTCCAAGATTGAAATTGAAGGGTTTGGGGTTACTTAATATTAGTAGCTCTGCGGCTCTGAGCAGGCTAGGGTAAGTCCTGTTAAAGCTCGGAGATCCAGCGGGTCTCCTCGCGAAAGGGACTTGTGAATAGCGGAGCCAAGCTCGGTCGTGGAACCACGACCTCGGCAAAGCCGCGCGCTTGAACAGCGCGCGGCGTTTAGGGTTTGTATTTGTAGGTTGTTTGTTTGTTAGAGATGTCGGGTTTCGTAGGGTTTGAATTTTTATTGTTTTTTGGTGAGGGTTTAGGGTTTAGGGTTTAGGGTTTAGGGTTTAGGGTTTAGGGTTTAGGGTTTAGGGTTTAGGGTTTGGGTTTAGGGTTTAGGGTTTATGGTTTAGGGTTTAGGGTTTAGGGTTTAGGGTTTAGGGTTTAGGGTTTAGGGTTTAGGGTTTAGGGTTTAGGGTTTAGGGTTTAGGGTTTAGGGTTTAGGGTTTAGGGTTTAGGGTTTAGGGTTTAGGGTTTAGGGTTTAGGGTTTAGGGTTTAGGGTTTAGGGTTTAGGGTTTAGGGTTTAGGGTTTAGGGTTTGGGTTTGGGTTTAGGGTTTAGGGTTTAGGGTTTAGGGTTTAGGGTTTAGGGTTTAGGGTTTAGGGTTTAGGGTTTAGGGTTTAGGGTTTAGGGTTTAGGGTTTAGGGTTTAGGGTTTAGGGTGTGCAGATGTGGATCGCTCGCTCGGGGATAAAATCCCCCAAGCCGCTCGCTTCGCGCAGCAACGTTCGCCCGCCCCAGCCACCCAGAGTACAGACTTTTAGGGTTTAGGGTTCCATTTGCAGTGGAACCCTTGAGCGGGTTCCAAGGCCTACAAGCACATTGAAACGCAGCTGGGCCGCCAGCTGCTTGTGCTGCGAACTGTTTGCGTGCAAACGCGTGGGTCCCGCTGCGAAACGGCTGGCGGCTGCCCGGTGTAAGTTAGCAGTTGAGGGCGTGGCATGTCCAGCCCAGCGGCAGAGCGAATCCGAGTACGGCCCGTTTATCAGGGGAGTGGTCATCTTGCAGGTTTGCCGCTGCCGGCAAGTATCCCAGCCCGCTTGAAAGAAATGTGCTTCCTTGCTGCTGCCGAACAAATTGCGCAGCCTGGTCAAGGCCGATTTTCGCTTGCTTGCAGCTGGAAAATTGTCGCAGCCGGGCGCAAGCCGCCTGGGTTGCTGCTGCTGCCACAACATCTTTGCAGCCCAGGCACGGCTGCTATTTTCCCGCCCGCCGGAAGCTTTTGGCGGGAGTCCCCGCCGGAATTTGGTTTGCTTGCTGCCGCGGAAAATTCTCAGGGCGTGGTCTGGGCCGGATGTGCGTGGACCTCCTACTGCGTGCAAGTTTCTGGGTGGAATTCTTGTTGTTGCCGGCCGAAACAGCCGGACCCTTGCTGGCCTGCGAGCCCGAGCGTTGCCAGGAAGCACGAGGCCACCGAGATTCTGCCTGGATGTGGTCCCCGATTTCTTTTTGAAGCAGCAGTGGAGTGTGAATCAGGCAGCCAAAAAATTGGCAGCAGCAAGGAACTAAACTTCTGGCCCAGGCAGCAACCGGTCCCCGAAATTTTGCCGGCAGGCGCAGAAAAAAACAACACTCGCTTTAAACCAGGCAGCAAAACATGGCAGCAGTAAGGAACCGCAATTCCGCCGGACCTGGCTATTTTTTTGCGGCGGCAAACAAGGGAAACTCGGCCGGAACCAGGCTGCACAATTTTTCCGGAAGTGGCAAGGAAGAACATTTTGCCCGCAACTGGGCTGAGACACTTGTCGGCAGCAGCAGGCCCGCACGTTGAAGGCCGTAACTGGTCCCGAGGATTGCCAGGAAGCACGAGGCCAGCGAACTTCCGGCCGGCACTGCTCCCCGGGAAGCAGCAGAGAAAACAAAATGGGGCTTCAACCAGGCAGCAAAAAAATGGGCATCAAGAAGGAACCAAAAGTCCGCTTGATCTGGTCCGGATTTTTTTTTGGCAGCAGCAGACCGGCGGAATTCGGCCGTAACCAGGCGGCACAATTTTTCCGGAAGCAATAAAGGAAGGAAAATTTCGCCCGCAACTGGGCTGAAAGACTTGCCGGCAGCAGCAGGCCCGCAAGATGAAGGCCTGAACTGGCCCGGCGGCACCTGGTCCCCGAAATTTTGCCGGCAGTAGCAGAATAGCATGCCTTGCCGTAAACCAGGCAGCCAAAATACCCGCAGCAAGGAATTTTGGCAAGGCGCCCAAATTTCGTCGGAACTGGTCCGGATTTTTTTTTTGCAGCAGCAGACCGGCGAAATTCGGCCGTAACCACGCTGCACAATTTTTCCGGAAGCAGTAAGGAAGGAAAATTTCGCCCGCAACGGGGCTGAGAGACTTGCCGGCAGCAGCAGGCCCGCAAGATGAAGGCCTGAACTGGCCTGGCAGAAAAACAAGCCTTGCCTTCAATCAGGCCCAAAATACCCGCAGGAAAGAATTTTGGCAAGGCACCCTAATTTCGTCGGAACTGGTCCGGATTTTTTTTTGGCAGCAGCAGACCGGCGAAGTTCGGCCGTGACTTCGCCGCACAATTTTTCCGGAAGCAGTAAGGAAGGAAAATTTCGCCGCAACTGGGCTGAGAGACTTGCCGGCAGCAGCAGGCCCGCAAGATTAAGGCCTGAACTGGCCCGGCGGCACCTGGTCCCCAAATTTGCCGGCAGTCGCAGAAAAACAAGCCTTGCCTTAAACCAGGCAGCAAAAAAATATTTGCAGCGAGGAATTTTGGCAAGGCGCCCAAATTTCGCCGGAACTGGTCCGGATTTTTTTTGGCAGCAGCAGACCGGCGAAAGTGCCGTAACTTCGCTGCACATTTTTTCCGGAAGCAGTAAGGAAGGAAAATTTCGCCCGCAACTGGGCTGAGAAACTTTTGTTTTGCCGGCAGCAGCAGGCCCGCAAGATTAAGGCCTGAACTGGCCCGGCGGCACCTGGTCCCCGAAATTTTCCCGGCAGTAGCAGAAAAACAAGCCTCGCCTTAAACCAGGCAGAAATACCTGCAGCAAGGAATTTTGGCAAGGCGCCCAATCTCGCCGGAACTGGTCCGGATTTTTTGTGGCAGCAGCAGACCGGCGAAATTCGGCCGTAACTTCGCTGCACATTTTTCCGGAAGCCGTAAGGAAGGAAAATTTCGCCCGCAACTGGGCTGAGAGACGTGCCGGCAGCAGCAGGCCCGCAAGATTAAGGCCTGAACTGGCCCGGCGGCACCTGGTCCCCGAAATTTTGCCGGCAGTAGCAGAAAAACAAGTATTGCCTTAAACCCGGCAGTACCCGCAGTAAGGAATTTTGGCAAGGCGCCCAAATCTCGCCGGAACTGGTCCGGATTTTTTGTGGCAGCAGCAGACCGGCGAAATTCGGCCGTAACTTCGCTGCACATTTTTCCGGAAGCCGTAAGGAAGGAAAATTTCGCCCGCAACTGGGCTGAGAGACGTGCCGGCAGCAGCAGGCCCGCAAGATTAAGGCCTGAACTGGCCCGGCGGCACCTGGTCCCCGAAATTTTGCCGGCAGTAGCAGAAAAACAAGCCTTGCCTTAAACCAGGCAGCAAAAAAATATTTGCAGCGAGGAATTTTGGCAAGGCGCCCAAATTTCGCCGGAACTGGTCCGGATTTTTTTTGGCAGCAGCAGACCGGCGAAAGTGCCGTAACTTCGCTGCACATTTTTTCCGGAAGCAGTAAGGAAGGAAAATTTCGCCCGCAACTGGGCTGAGAAACTTTTGTTTTGCCGGCAGCAGCAGGCCCGCAAGATTAAGGCCTGAACTGGCCCGGCGGCACCTGGTCCCCGAAATTTTCCCGGCAGTAGCAGAAAAACAAGCCTCGCCTTAAACCAGGCAGAAATACCTGCAGCAAGGAATTTTGGCAAGGCGCCCAAATCTCGCCGGAACTGGTCCGGATTTTTTGTGGCAGCAGCAGACCGGCGAAATTCGGCCGTAACTTCGCTGCACATTTTTCCGGAAGCCGTAAGGAAGGAAAATTTCGCCCGCAACTGGGCTGAGAGACGTGCCGGCAGCAGCAGGCCCGCAAGATTAAGGCCTGAACTGGCCCGGCGGCACCTGGTCCCCGAAATTTTGCCGGCAGTAGCAGAAAAACAAGTATTGCCTTAAACCCGGCAGTACCCGCAGTAAGGAATTTTGGCAAGGCGCCCAAATCTCGCCGGAACTGGTCCGGATTTTTTGTGGCAGCAGCAGACCGGCGAAATTCGGCCGTAACTTCGCTGCACATTTTTCCGGAAGCCGTAAGGAAGGAAAATTTCGCCCGCAACTGGGCTGAGAGACGTGCCGGCAGCAGCAGGCCCGCAAGATTAAGGCCTGAACTGGCCCGGCGGCACCTGGTCCCCGAAATTTTCCCGGCAGTAGCAGAAAAACAAGCCTTGCCTTAAACCAGGCAGAAATACCTGCAGCAAGGAATTTTGGCAAGGCGCCCAAATCTGTCGGAACTGGTCCGGATTTTTTGTGGCAGCAGCAGACCGGCGAAATTCGGCCGTAACTTCGCTGCACATTTTTCCGGAAGCCGTAAGGAAGGAAAATTTCGCCCGCAACTGGGCAGAGAAACTTTTGTTTTGCCGGCAGCAGCAGGCCCGCAAGATTAAGGCCTGAACTGGCCCGGCGGCACCTGGTCCCCGAAATTTTCCCGGCAGTAGCAGAAAAACAAGCCTTGCCTTAAACCAGGCAGAAATACCTGCAGCAAGGAATTTTGGCAAGGCGCCCAAATCTGTCGGAACTGGTCCGGATTTTTTGTGGCAGCAGCAGACCGGCGAAATTCGGCCGTAACTTCGCTGCACATTTTTCCGGAAGCCGTAAGGAAGGAAAATTTCGCCCGCAACTGGGCTGAGAAACTTTTGTTTTGCCGGCAGCAGCAGGCCCGCAAGATTAAGGCCTGAACTGGCCCGGCGGCACCTGGTCCCCGAAATTTTGCCGGCAGTCGCAGAAAAACAAGCCTTGCCTTAAACCAGGCAGCAAAAAAATATTTGCAGCGAGGAATTTTGGCAAGGCGCCCAAATTTCGCCGGAACTGGTCCGGATTTTTTTTGGCAGCAGCAGACCGGCGAAAGTGCCGTAACTTCGCTGCACATTTTTTTCCGGAAGCAGTAAGGAAGGAAAATTTCGCCCGCAACTGGGCTGAGAAACTTTTGTTTTGCCGGCAGCAGCAGGCCCGCAAGATTAAGGCCTGAACTGGCCCGGCGGCACCTGGTCCCCGAAATTTTCCCGGCAGTAGCAGAAAAACAAGCCTTGCCTTAAACCAGGCAGAAATACCTGCAGCAAGGAATTTTGGCAAAGCGCCCAAATTTCGTCGGAACTGGTCCCAGCAGCAGGCCGGCGCAATTCGGCCGTAACTTCGCTGCACAATTTTTCCGGAAACAGTAAGGAAGGAAAATTTCGCCCGCAACTGGGCTGAAGAATTGCAGGCCCGCAAGATAACAGCAACTGGTCCCCGAAATTTTGCCGGCAGTAGCAGAAAAACAAAACTCGCTTTTTACCAGGCCAAAAAAAAGTGGCAGCCGCAAGGTAACAAGTCTGCCTGAGCTGGGCCGTTGTTTGTCTCGCGCAGCAGACCGGCGAAATTCGGCCGCAGCCCGGCTCCAGCCGTAAGGAAGCAAATTTTTCGCCTTCGCTTGGGCGGAGGCCGTTGCCGGCAGCAGCAGGTCCGCAAGATTGAGTGAGGCCTTAACGGGCCCCGAACATTTCCAGCAAGCGAGGCCAGCAAAATCCGGACTGGTCCCCGAAAAATTCCCGGCAGAGGCGAAAAAGCCGACCTCGCCTAAAACCAGGCAGCACAAATGTTCCGGTTGCAGGAAACAAAATGGGCGCCGTTGGCGCTAACGTTTTGCACGAAGGCCAGCGCGCAGCCTGGTCCGCAGCCGTTTGCAGGGTAGGGGCCGGCTGAGCAGGCTCTGGCCGGGCGTTACAGGGCGCAGGGAACATTCCAAGCTGACCGTTTTGGAGGGTTTTAGAGGATTTTGATTGGAGCTTGACACGCGTGTTGAGAGCGTCTGGTCGTTGTCTACAAGGGGTTGAGCGTCTGGCACGCCTTTGGTGGCACTTGTTGGGGGGCGTGGGTTTCGTTTTGCAGGAGCTGGATCGGCAGGAAGAGACGAACTAGTGAACTGCACGGGGAGCTTGTCGACTCGGACATGTTCGTTCGTGCGCGTGAAAACGTGCCAGCGGAAGCGGTCAGGCTTGCGCAGATGCCGTGAAACTTGAAGTTGTGGAGCTCAATTTCTCAAGCAGCTGGTTTAGTCCGTGTTCTTGTTGGCTCACCCGTGAGAGACATGGCTCGCGGAAATTATCGGCAGAAGGGGAAGAGTGGCAAGGGCAAGGTGGTGAAGAAGGACACCGGAGACAAGAAGCAGTTCGTGCCCCGCTACCACTATTTTGCGAAGTCCAAGCTGGCGGCATACCCCAGCGAGGACGGAGTGTGCTTCTACACAGAGAAGCGGCAGGACGAGAAGGATTTCTTCAAACTGAGGAGTATCTTGAAATCCCGCAGCTCCGAGAATGAAGAGCTGTGCCGACGGATTGGAATGGGCCTGGCCTTGGATGCTGCCAGCGTGCACCATGGCGTGCAAGTCTTGCACAAACGCTTTGAGAAAGCCATCCCAGCGGTCCCAAAGGCTGAGGCGGCCCAGCTGGAGAAGACTGGCTTGCCCAAGCTCTTGGAAGCGCTTGGCTCTGCAAGTGGTCAGGAGTTCGTCAACAGCGTGGCAGTCTTGAACGTTGGCAAAACAGGCCAGCCGAGTGAGGCGGAGGTCAAGGCTGCCGTCAAGACGTTTCTGAAATTCCTCCAAGACCCAAAAGGCGACTTGCACCGGAACCTGGCACGTCTGGCCTCGGACGCGGCTGGCTTGTACCTCTTTGCGATGACCCTGCTCAAAGACATGGCGTTGGTGCAAGACCCTCAGGGCTGGGCAGACAAGGTGGAAGGGAAGCAGATCGATGCCGTCAAGGCGTGGAAGCGGAAGCCCAAGGATGAGAACAAGATGCGGCACGCGTTGGTGGCCGCGCTCATGGCCAAGACGGAGGCGAACGAGCCAGCGGCGGGCAAAAAGCGCAAGGTTTCTGACTCTTCCGGAGAAGCGTCGTCGGCCAGCGTCGCGGGGAGCTCTTCGAAGGCAAATTCTTCGTCGCAGGAAGCTTCTGCCGACGGCGGCAGCGGCTCCGAGTCCAACGGCAGCAGGGAGGCTTCGGGCAAGTCCTCGGGCAAGAGCTCATCCCCCCCCGCGACCAAGACGAAGGCCAAGAAGAGCAAGTCCCAGGAAAAGAAGACCAAGAAAACGTCAAAGAAGGAGGACAAGAAGGAAGAGAAGAAAGAACGTCCGGAGAAGAAGGCCGCAAAGGACAAGAAGACTGAGAAGAAGACTGAGAAGAAGACTGAGAAGAAGACTGAGAAGAAGACTGAGAAGGCAGACAAAGACAAGGGCGCCAAAGAGAAGAAGGAGAAGGAGCTGAAGGCTGAGAAGGGCAAGAAGGAAGACGAGGAGGCGATTGCAGAGGTGCAGTCAGAGGAGGAAGCCCGCGCGGAGCCAAGTGAGGCAGCCGAGATGTTGGAAGAACAGGCCGACGCTGCTGAGTGAGCCGCGAGCACAGTCAAATTCGATAGGCGCTGGCTTGGGCCTGGAGGCACAGTGAGGCCCGCTGCGCCGCGCGAAACCCTGTGCGCAGCGTGCGTCTCTTCAGGCTGCTTTTGTTGCGCTGGGCATCGTTGGATAGAGAGGCCCGCAGGCAGGAGCAAGCGCACAGGAAGCGACCGTGTTGCGGCAGAAGACAGAAGCAGGAGCGATGAAAAAGCCGTTGGCCTCTGTGCGTGTGTGTGTGTGCAACTTCACGCCTGAGACGTTGTTGTGTTGGTGTTTGCCCGCAGTTTCTCATGGCGCAGACAGACCCAAACAGCGCTGGCCCTTTCATGCTTCCCAAGCTTGTAGCTGCGTGGGTGTTTGGGCTTTCTTGCGGCGCGACTTGACACTTTGCCGGAACTCGGTCTCAGGCCCGCATTCCGTTCACATCGAAACCGCGCTGCGACCCCGCTGCAGGCCATCAAGGTCGCTCTTCTTCAAGCATTGTTTGGCTGGCGCCGCAGGCTCAGTTTGTTTGTGGCACAGACCGAAACAGCCCTGCTACAACAGAGACCAAAGGCGTGACATATATTGCAAGCGTGAAGCTGAGTGGACTTTTGCGGAGCGGACTTGCTTAACACTATGGGAACTCGGTCTCAGGCCTCGTTCTCAGGTTTGACGGAAATGCGCTTTGAAACTGCGCTGGGACCCGACTCGGGCGTCCTGGTTGGCGCCGCAGGCCCAGCTTGGCGTCATCCGCAGTTTCCTATGGCCAGGCCCAGTCAGCACTGCTACAACAGAGACCAAAGGCGTTTCATGTTTCGCAAGCTTGTAGCTGCGTGTCTTGCGGCGCAGATTGACGCCGTGGCGCAACTCGGTCTCAGGCCCCGCTCTCAGTTTGACGCAAGGTCACTCTTCTTGAAGCATTGTTTGGCTGGCGCCGCAGGCTCAGTTTGTTTGTGGCGCAGACCGAAACAGCCCTGCTACAACAGAGACCAAAGGCGTGACATATATTGCAAGCATGAAGCTGAGTGGACTTTTGCGGAGCGGACTTGCTTGACACTATGGGAACTCGTTCTCAGGCCTCGTTCTCAGGTTGACGGAAATGCGCATTGAAACTGCGCTGGGACCCGACTCAGGCGTCCTGGTTGGCGCCGCAGGCCCAGCGTGGCGTCATCCGCAGTTTCCTATGGCCAGGCCCAATCAGCACTGCTACAACAGAGACCAAAGGCGTTTCATGTTTCGGAAGCTTGTAGCTGCGTGTCTCGCGGCGCAGACTTGATTGACACCGTGGCGCAACTCGGTCTAAGGCCCCGCTCTCAGTTTGACGCAAGGTCACTCTTCTTGAAGCATTGTTTGGCTGGCGCCGCAGGCCCAGTTTGTTGCTACAAAAGAGACCAAAGGCGTGCGTATGTTGCAAGCATGAAGCTGAGTAGACTTTTGCGGAGCGGACTAGCTTGACACTATGGGAACTCGGTCTCCGGCCTCCTTCGCAGCTGGACGGACAGGCGCATTGAAACCGCGCTGGGCCCCGACTCAGCTCGGTCTCAGGCCCCGCTCTCAGTTTGACGCAAGCGCGCGTCGGAACCGCGCCGTGACCCAACTGAGGCCATCAAGGTCACTCTTCTCCAAGTGTCTGGTTGGCCAGCGGCCCACTGCTTCCTCGCGCCGGAAGCCAAGTCCACGTGTTGGAACCGGAGCGTGGACTGCAACAGCGCGTGGGGCGAAACCCACGCTTGTCTGAGGAGTGATGGAAAAGCTGCGCGCAGCCTGCGCTTCGAGGGAGCCGGCTCGACTCCGACTGTTTGCTTTCGCAGCCGTTTGCACGTTTGAGCAATCAGACTTCGGAAGCGGTGCGACAGACCGGACATGTGCAGAAGCTGGCAAGGTTTACAAATTGATCTGCGTATATGTATACAAGAAAGAAATCCCTTCCTAGGTGTAGCCGAGGCTGCAGGAAGTCCTGCAGACTGGGTTTGCCGCCCATGGCGCCAAAGAATGCAGGCGGCGCAGGCAAGAAGGCCGCGCAGAACTACGTCAGCGAGCTGCGGCAGGCAGGCCTGTCCGAGGAAGCCGTCCGCGCGCAGCTCAAAGAAGACGGCTACAAAACAGGACGCATCTCGCAGCTCCTGAAGGCCACTCGCCCTGCGGGACAGGAGGGCGTGGCAGCAGCTGCTGCTCACCCAGCCAAGCGACCCGCGCCTGCTGAGGAGGCGACGGGCCGCATGTTTTGTTTGCGACAGCTGTGACCTACTTGCGCAAGGCCCCAGCACGCGTTGCAAAGCGGCCTGCGACAGCCAGTGGTTCTCCGGAGGCAGGGGCTAGGGAAGAAGCTTGCCTCTTGTTTCGCACAAGTGCAACCCACACACACACGCCTATCTTGGCTTGCAGGATTCTGAAGGCTCTGAGCGCGAAGAAGCGAGAGAACCAGGGCCGCCGGCTGGAGCTGGGAACGGCGACAACACAGACGCAAAATCTGATAGCAGCAGCGAAGAGCTTAATGTCCACAAGTTCTTGGCGGAGCTGGAAGCGGAACTGGACCGGCTACCCACCCAAGAGGCGGAGCTGGACTACACAGATGGCGCGTTTCTTGCGCTGCCAGTTGAGGCCGAGCAAGAGCAGGTGGAAGAGGTTGCGCCGGCAGCGGCAGAAACCAGCGACGAGGAGGTCGCGCCTAAGCGCCGGCTCAGAGGAAAGCAAGCGGCGCCAGCGGCGTACCAAAGACAGATGCGGAAAGAAGTTCTGAAGAGAGCTGGGCTGCTGAAGAGGCCAGCCACCACGCGGGGCAAACGCTCCAAGGAGCTTTGCCGCGCCCGCCGAGGCACGCCTTGTCAGTTCAACCTAGACCACCCCGGCCAGCCAGCGCGAGTTCATCCAGACAGAGGTGTGGAGCGGTGTGTTTTTTGCGAGCCCGACCGAATGCAGGCGGCGCACGTTGTGCCCAGGCCAGGAGAAGACGGATTTTGATGTTGCGCAAGTTTTGCAGGCCGCACGGTGTTGAAAGTTGCTGTTGCTAGCGCACTGGTTTGCTTTGGACGGACGATGTCTCATTTCTGAACCGCCAGGTGGAACCAAATCACAGCAGCCCTGTGGAAGTTTGCGGCAAAGAGCGGGGCCGTATTGGATGCTGCGCTTGGAAGAGTTCGAGAATTTCTAGGAGACTCCGAGGCGGAGGCGTACACGAAGAAAATCCAGGCCCGCCAGAAGCAGCAGAAAAAGCAGCCCACGTCCCCGACCTGGGAAGATTGTTGGGGAGAGCGGAAGCTTGTGGGGCGGGCGTTGAAGGACAGGCAGCGCGCTGAGCACGAAGCCTTGGTTCGAAGGGACCAACGTGTGGCTCGACGCAAGTTCTTTTTTCCAGACAAGGTGAACAACCCAGGCAGAATCTCTGAAGAAGCTGAAGCTGCTGAGAAGGCAGCTGTCCTGCAGGCCTGCGGCGAAGTTGGACATGTGGCAGACAACGACACAGATCTGCCCCGTCCGTCGGACGAGAAAGGCAAGATGGTGGAAGCCTGGTGCAAACATGGCTCTTGGGGAATGTGCGCCAAGTGCCACAGTGTGCAGCCTCGCCCTTTGACGCCCATGGATTTGAAGAGGGTGAACAAACCAATTATCCCACCCAAGCAGTGTGCTGCTTGCAAGCACGGGGAGTATGTGCCACAGTACGAACATGTTCCGGAAGCTCTTCGTGACTTGAAGCCCCGCGTCCTGGAGGCGTTGCGCCCGCTGGAGCGTGACCTGGGCTTTGTGGAGCGGGCGCCGCATGGCTACAGAGTGCACAACGCCATGATAGCCTTTGCTTGGAAGGAGCGCAGCGTGCAAGAAGCCATCGACGCCTTGAAGAAGCGCTCTGATCAAGACGCTGCAAGAGCTGCCTTGGACTGCTTGCTGCAGAATAAGGACAGCGCCTACAGACAGATTCTTCAGAAGCACCAAGAGTTTTTGAGGAAGGAGGGCAACGGCGCTTCTCTGCAAAAGAGGAGGCGCCCACTACGCTTCATTGAGACTGAGGGCTTGGAGTGTTGCCTCTGGCCCCAGCTCTATTGGCACCGCAACATGTGTGAGACCGTGGCCCGGGCTTCCCACGAGAACCGCTCCACAGCCAAAGCAGCTGCAGCGCGACGGAGCCGACGCATGTCGGAAAGCTCCAGCGACGAAGACGAGGAGGCAGCAGCAGAAGCCGTTGCAGAAGACGAGGGCAGCCCGAACATTGCGGCTGCAGAGCATGGCCGCATCAAACGCGGCTTCATGAGGAAGGTCTTGTCGCCGGTCATCGGGTACGGCGCCGACTACGAATTGCTGCATTTTGTGTTTGATCTGTCTATGTGGACGACCATCGGAACGAAGAAGAACCTGGCAGCTCGCACCGGCGTGGCTCTTCGCCACCTTCTCAAGGGCGCCCCATGGACACCGCAGTACTGGCGAGTGAGACACCAGGCCGTGCTGGACATGCAGCGGCAGTGCGGCAACGCCACCTTGTTCCGCACCCGAGCGCCCTATGAAAGATCTTTCCCATACCACGAGTGGGTCATGCACGAGCAGCGTGTTCTTGGCAGAGAGCGTCAGCATCTGGCAGGCGCCGAGACTTTGCACATGGCGTGGGTGCTGCTGCAGCTTGACAAGGGCTACATCTGCGGCGACAGGTCGCAGACCGGACGGTCAGATCGCACATGGACAGGCCACGTCCTTGGCCCGGAAGACGAAGACTGCTGTCTGAACACGGTTGTTGCCCACGTGACACGTCTGGAATTTCAAGATGGGAAGAGAAAGCAAGCCACGCAGAAGTACCACGGCCGAGGCACCGTGCACAGCCACTCGCTGGACTTCTTGGAGAACATTGAGGCCATTGGCTTGGAGAGGAAGCTGCAGGCAACTATCCCGCCAAAGGACACGGAGCCCTTCCTACATGGTTTGGTCATGGACTCGCAGCGCGACTACAAAGACTCCAAGCTTCCAGTGCGGGCAGAACCTTCGGCTTGGAGCCCAGACAGCGGCAGTGTGGCGCTGCATCACAGCGAAGAGGACAAAGCCGAGCACGTTCGTGCGTACTTGAAAGCAACCATGGAGATCACAAAGTGCCACGAGGATGTGCAGCAAGCAGACAGCAACGACAGACGCAACGGCGCCCACCTTCGCTACGTGGCAACCTACGACATGAAGTTCAGCAGCAGCATTGACTCGGAGTGGCTAAACGGTGGAGGCTCGGACTACAGCGCAGCCGTCGGCGTTCTTCGCCGGCTGCGTGTGCTTGAGCCGGAGATGTGGCTGAACCTGGCGCAAGAGCGCTTCCCGCAAGCCAACCTCAGCGGCACCATGCTGGACATCATGGCGCCGAACTTCCACAATCTTGCGGAGAACAAGCCCAAGTTTGGTCTATGAGGCAGCAAGCTGGCGTCGGGAGGACATGAGCCTCTTGGAATTTCTGCGCAAGAGCAACAAGGATGGGAACATCATTCGCCACATTGTCGAGAAGCACAAGCGGCAGGTCATGGTGGAGGTGCAGCAGCAGACCGGGCAGGATGATCAGGCTTTTGCCAGAACTCGGCAAGACCTGCTCGGCAAGTGGAGCAAGGACAAGAAGACGAAGAAGGAGGCCGGAGAGGAGTGTGTGGAGTTGTCAGAGTTCCTTGCGGAGGAGGGCTACGAGAACTTGGTGTCCTTGACCGACTTTGCCAACGAGTACAAGACGCGTGGCGAGAAGCTGATTGCGGCCACCACAAACTCCATGCTGAACGACCGGTACTACGCTCAATGGCTGGCCCTGAAGAAGCCGTTTCGAAGGCTGGAAGAGTTCCAGGCGCAGGCGCCGGACGTTATGGAGAAGGTGCATGCCAAATACCGCAACTTCGCGCTGTGTCTGCACCACGCCCCTGAGTTTTGGTATGATGATGCGGCAATTCAGACAGAGATGGAGTTGGAAGCTCACAGCGCAGCCTTTGTCCAGACCATCCTGAACAAGGTCCGGGCGCACCGCCACATTGTCCAGCGCTACCTGGACGATGCCATCCCAACACAGGAGCTGCCAGAGAGCTCGCAAGACTCGTCAGCCAGTGCTGGGAACGCGGACGGGAAGGTGGAGAAACACAGCCTCACTAGGTCGCAGAAGCGGCTGGCCAAAACCATCTCGGAGCAGATGGCCATGGCCATGGCGGCCTGCGACGCGCAGACGGACGAAGACTTGGAAGCCTGCGTGGAAGCAGCGTTGCCGCACAAGATCCTGTTTGCAAGCGGCCCTCCTGGCACCGGGAAGACCCACGTGGTGCACGAGCAGATCCGCAAGTGGCAGCGCAAAGGCGCGCGCATCTTGTTCACACTGCCCACCGGCCAGCTGGCCTCGGAGGTTCGCAGTGTGCACCCCGACATCGACGTGGACACCAGCCACGGCGCATTTCTGCTGCGGCGGCCTCTGCAGGAAGCTATGGCTATTTTGACTCAGTATGAGCTGGTCGTGATCGACGAGGCCGTGGTGGGTCTACCTTTTTTTTTTCAAGATAACCGGCCCAAGAAGACGTAAGAATTTGCAAGTGCAACAACACTTACGCATGTCCAAGTTCAGGGTCATGCCGCAGGTCTCCATGCTCACTGCGCCGCACTTTGAGCGCATCCTGGCCATGTGGAAGTATGCGGAGCAGCTGCCGTGCCTCGTCCTGCTGGGCGATTTCTGGCAGCTTCCGGTGGTGGAGAAGGGCGTGGGCCGCTGCGACGCTAGCCAAGCGTGGCAGCAACACGTTCAGACCATCAACTTTCACGAGCAGGTGCGCTGCAAGTGCCCCAAGTTGCAGGAGAAGTTGGACATCCTTAGACAAGCGCGGCCCAGCATGAAACAGCTCAAGAAGATTCTCAGAGGTCACCGGGCATGGACCAACAACAATCCCACAGCCTACGATGTTCTGGAGCTTTTCAGGGAGCACGAAGACACCACCATTGTCACGTGCAGCCGGCAGGCCAGCGCCAAAGCGAACAGCATTGCCGTGGAAGCCTTCTTTGAGCACCGCCACAAGCAACCCATCGGCAACGTCCTGTTTGATTACGAGGCCAACCAAGAGAACTATGAGGGGAACGGCAAGGGCCTCAAGAAGACCGGCGCCTTACATGGAGCCCCGACAAACGTGTATGAGGGGATGAGGGTCTTTCTGACCAAGAACATGGACAAGGAGCATGACTTCGTCAATGGCATGCGAGCGAGCGTGGAAGACTACGACGAGCGCAGCAAGTGTCTTCAGGTTCTCACTCGCACGCAGCAGCGTCTGGCTGTGCACATGGTGTGTCATGAGCTGGACGACGGCCGCAAGGTCAGCTGCTTTCCAGTTCGTGCGGGCTACGCAAGCGCAATCCCGAAAGTGCAGGGCATGACCTTGCCCCACATCACCATTTGGCTTGATAGCATTGGTTGCAGAGCCGCAGCCTATGTGGCAATGTCCCGGGTTAAGACAGACGAGGATTACCTGATTGCTGGCGGGCCTCTGACTCCAAAACATTTTGTGCCCGCGCAATGAAGCGTGCAAGAAGCGCGAGAGAAAATAGACTTGCAAAGCATGGGAGGGGTGAGTAGCAGAAGGGCCGAGACTTTTCTTGCCAGGCGTTTGTGTGTGGGGAAGACGGAAAAATTGTAACAAACCCGGTTGCAGGGCAGGGGAAGAAATAGATGTTGTTTGAGACCAAGGTGCGTGACAAGGTAGACCGCAGAAGCAGCGCGTGTGTGAGGAAGAGGGCCGGCCAGAGACGCAAAGGCTTGTTTCAGTGCGACGCAAGAGTTAGAAGTCGTTGGAAAAGAAAGCAGGGTCGAAGGGCCGCCAGAACGGGCTAGAGGGTATTTCTCCAAGGACTTGCGTCTTAACTAGGAAGTTGCGCAAGTGGTCACAGAGTCCCAACATGTTTGCAAATGACACGTGCGTGCTAGCTAGGTTCCGGGGGCTGAAAAAAGAACAGGGTCGGTCGCTCTGCAAGGCAAGCGGCGACAGAGCCCAGCAGGGCACGTGCGTTGGCTGGGAGGTTTGTTTGGAAGCTGAGAACGCGTGCAGAAAGTCAAGGAGTCCAAGCGTGTCTGCAAACATAGGACGCAGGACGCAGAAGAGAGGGCGCGCGCAGAGCCAAACGCATAGAGCCGAGCGCGTGGAGCGAAGTGCGCAAAGCGCTCGCGGACCAACTTGCAGAAGAGGCACTTGCTCCGAGTCAAACACGTGGAGCCAAGCGCGTGGAGCAAAGTGCACAGAGCCAGGCGCAGAAACGCGCAGCGCGCTGCGTTTGCCGGCCCCACAGCCCACAAATGAACCGTGCGCAAAGGTCAACAGCGCGAGAATGCGCAGAGCCAAACGCATAGAGCCGAGCGCGTGGCGCTCTCGGACCAGCTTGCAGAAGAGTCGCTTGCGCCGAGTCAAACACATGGAGCCAAGCGCGTGGAGCCAAGTGTGCAGAGCCAGGCGCAGAAACGCGCAGCGCGCTGCGTTTGCCGGCAACAAGGAACCCCGCAACTCACGGGCCAGACGCAAAGAGTCGTTGTGCTCGGCGTGCGCCCCGCCGCAGTCGGGGGTCTTGCGTATGACCGGCGTGCGAAAGTGAGCCAGAGCCGATTTACAAGAGTGTGCGTGCTTGGCGTGCACCCCCGGCAGGCTGGCGGAAAAAGTACGGTGGAAGGGCCCAGGCGCGGGAAGCCGCACAAATGAACCGTGCGCGAAGGGTCCACGTGCTCGGCGTGCGCCCCCCCCCAGACGCGGCAGGTCCCCCATATTACCCGTATGCAAAAGTTATCAACAGTGGAAGAAAGGAGCAAGAAGGCTCCTTGTGCTTGCCGTGTACCCCCCCCCAGCCGGGGCAGGTCCCCGCTATTACCCGTATGCAAAAGTTATCAGCAGCGCAAGAAGTGACCGTGAAAAAGTCCGTTCGCGCGCCGTGTACCCCCCCCCAGCCGGGGCAGGTTCCCGCTATTACCCGTATGCAAAAGTTATCAGCAGTGCACGAAGCGACCCCCACATGGAAAAGGTGCACGGTTTAGGGTAATCCTATACTGGCTGCGCCAGAGGGTGTGGGTCGTCGTGCCACTTGCAGGGCCGCACAGCGGTTGTCCTGCTAGGCTTGACCCTAGCAGGCCCTCAGATTTGCAACGGCGTCTCGGCTTGACCTCGAGCCCGGCGGCTCGCATGCCCATGTATATGGCCAGAGGCTTGCTCGCCTGTTTAGGGTTTAGGGTTTAGGGTTTAGGGTTTAGGGTTTAGGGTTTAGGGTTTAGGGTTTAGGGTTTAGGGTTTGGGTTTAGGGTTTAGGGTTTAGGGTTTAGGGTTTAGGGTTTAGGGTTTAGGGTTTAGGGTTTAGGGTTTAGGGTTTAGGGGTCACAGGATTTGAGACATGGAAATCTTCATAGCAACGTCAATCAAAAGTTTCGATCTCAATCCCACCCACCCAGGCCCGCTACCAAGGGTCAGCTTCCACACCAGCGCAACTCAACAAATCGAACGCACCAACGAAGTAGGTGATAGATTGCAAAAATCGGCGAGCAAGACGAATTGACAAACGGCAGGCAATATTGCAAGGGCAGAGAGCAGTTGCGAGTTTCTGCGCGCAAGGAGCCAGGAAACTACTGTGGTAATTTTTCTGACACCCGCTGCTTGTTCGCAGCCGAGGCCGATCTCTGCAAAGAGTTCGCCAAGCAGCCTCAACGGCTTGGCGATGATTTCGAGTTCGCGTTTAGCTGAGGCTTGGAAGTTCTGTGCCGTGCAGAGCCGAGAGCGTTTCGATGGCGAAAATGCTCAGAGAGCCGACCGAGCGAAAATGAACGGCCGCCGCGCTTTTTTGATTGCCGGAAGTGGAAAACCACGGCGCGGCCACGAAAAACATTGCCCGACAGCCCGGAGGCCACGAAAAAAACAAGCGCGCGGGAGGAACTGAGCCCGGGACCGCCCGCAAGGACCGAGAGGAAGTGGAAGTGCTCCGAGCTCCCTTCATGAGGTTGCGCGGGGGTACTGCAGGCTGCCGCAGTGGCTGGCCCTCCATTGCCCGTTCCGGCGCCTCAACGAGTTCTTGACGGAGGAGATTGAGGGGAGGGCGCCGGAGCGCGATGGGTTCAAGCCCGCGTCGTTGTCCCAGAAGGTCACGAACATCAATTCTGCCACGCCCGGCGGGGTGCTGGACGGAAGCGCGGCCGCGCTGCGGCGGGGCCCCGCTGCGCCCGTGGCCGACGCGCGGGCAAGAGGCCACCCAGAAAGCGCGCAAGTTTGAAAAGAAAGCTTTCAGAGCGCGCGCTGACTCAGCGCAAAGCGCGCGCCAGGGAGGAACCGAGCCCGGGACCACCCGCTTCAGAGACGGACGCGCGACCACTAGGCCACCAGCCCCGCGGCGGGGTTCCGGCGCGCCCGCGGCTCAGCCGCGGCCAAGAGGGCCCGACCTAGAAAGCGCGCAAATTTAGTGCGCGGCAAAATTTGCGATTTTAGCCCCGAACTTGGATTTGAGCAACAAAACCGATTTAGAAGCTTGCGGGACACGCGCAGAACTGAAAAGAAAGTCTTAAGAAAGCCCCCTTCGGCCCGACCCGTTGTAGGGCAAACATTTAAATATATATATACTAGAGTAGAGAATAGAGGTTTAGGGTTTAGGGTTTAGGGTTTAGGGTTTAGGGTTTAGGGTTTAGGGTTTAGGGTTTAGGGTTTAGGGTTTAGGGTTTAGGGTTTAGGGTTTAGGGTTTAGGGTTTAGGGTTTAGGGTGTTACTTGTTGGAGTGTGAGAAGTGTCCTTAACGGGGCGCCTATCTAAAACCTTTCACGGCGCCCCTCATCAATCACTTCTCACACACCGTTCGGGGTTTTCCCACCCCAGGAAGCCACCCAGCACTAAAGCTTTTAGGGTTTAGGGTCATCTACCCCCAACCCCCTATCAAGGGGGCTTAGGTTTCACCAAAGTAGGGGCTCAACTTGAAAGAAGTAATCTGCCCCCAACCTCCTTGTCAATGGGAAGCTTCACCAAAAGCAGAAGCTCAACTTGAAACAAGCCACCAACTACCAGCTAGAGACGTGTGACGTCTGCTACTTTTCAAAGCGCAGGCATCCGCGCGACAAAAGTTTAGAGACAGAGCATGGGTCTTGCCGCTTTCAGCTTATAATGGGATGGACTGGAGGCTCCAGAAGAGGAAGTGCCTGGACATCAAAGGTGAGGGTCTAGGGCTGGAAACCTCACTCAGACAAGGAGTCTTAAGGCCTTTAGACCATCAGACTGAGGAAAAGCTTCCAAGCCAAGGAGTCTTAAGGCCTCCAGAAGCTCTCCAGGAGGCCGACCCATGGATCTGGCCCACTTGACAGTTTTCAGCCCCATTTCAGGGAAAATGGACGATTTAACGGAAAAATGTAGGTTTTGGCTTGGTTTTGAACTTCTGGCCCAGGTTTGGGATGGCCCGGCCCTGGTCCAGATCTTCTCCAGAGAGCTTCCAGCAGCCCGGAGCATGGATCTAGGCCACAGGACATAGGTTTCTAGGGACTGTCAGGACCCCAAGATTGAAATTGGAGGGTTTGGGTTACTCAATATTAATAGCTCTGCGGCTCTGAGCAGGCTAGGGTAAGTCCTGTCATGTTCGGAGATCCAGCGGGTCTCCTCACTAAAGGAACTTGCCAATAGCGTAGCCAAGCTCGGTCGTGGAACCACGACCTCGGCAAAGCCGCGGCTTGAACAGCGCGCGGGCGTTTAGGGTTTAGGGTTTAGGGTTTAGGGTTTAGGGTTTAGGGTTTAGGGTTTAGGTTTAGGGTTTTAGGGTTTTGGGTTTTAGGGTTTTAGGGTTTTAGTGTTTTAGGGTTTTAGGGTTTAGGGTTTAGGGTTTAGGGTTTAGGGTTTAGGGTTTAGGGTTTAGGGTTTAGGGTTTAGGGTTTAGGGTTTAGGGTTTAGGGTTTAGGGTTTAGGGTTCAGGGGTCAGGGTTCAGGGTTCAGGGTTCAGGGTTCAGGGTTCAGGGTTCAGGGTTCAGGGTTCAGGGTTCAGGGTTCAGGGTTCAGGGTTCAGGGTTCAGGGTTCAGGGTTTAGGGTTTAGGGTTTAGGGTTTAGGGTTTAGGGTTTAGGGTTTAGGGTTTAGGGTTCAAAGACTTCAAGACGTGGGATTTTTCCAAGCAAAGATCATCTAAAGCTTCGATCTCAATCCCACCCACCCAGATCCCATTACCAAGGACCAGCCTCAATAAGTTGCCGGCGCAACTTAGAAAACCGAATTTGGGGGCGCGCGGTGGAAGCCACGCGGGAAGAACAACCGCGCGCGGCGACTAGCGAAAGGAGCAGCAGCAGCCGCGCGCGCGGGTGGCGGGCAGCAAGCAGCGAGCAATGAGGAACAAGCGGCAAGCGACCCGTCGCGAAGTTCCTCTCCAGAGGAAAAGCAAAGGCAACAAGTTGGGCCGACGTCAAAGAACGCCGTCTCGACTGCGCGAAGCCGCGCAGAAAGACCGAGCGATTTGAACACTGAAGAAAATCCGCGTGCCGCCGGACTACGTCGTCGGCCGGAGCTGCTTGTCTCGACTTGCAGGAAAAAGCTTCAAAAGTAGATCTTTGTAGCATGAACTGTAATAGGGAAAGAACCGCGCGATGGCTGAGCGAGAAGCGACTTCAGAAGCAGCCCCGCGATTTCGAGCGGCTGGAAGCAGAAATCCACGGCGCAGCCACGAAAACACTCCCGGCAGCCAGAAACCGCGACACGGCCGCGCAAAACAAGGCGCGCGCCAGGGGGGAACCGAGCCCGGGACCACCCGCTTCAGAGACGGACGCACGACCACTAGGCCACCAGCCCCGCGGCGGGGCCCCGGCGCGCCCACGGCTCAACTGCGGCCGCAAGGCCCCAGCCGGAAAAGCGCGCAAATTTAGCGCGTGGCAAATTTTGCGATTTTAGCCCCGATCTTGGATTTGAGCGGCAATGCAGATTTAGCAGCTTGCGGGAAGCGCGCAGAGCCGCAAACGAGACCCCGGGAAGAGCACATACATTATCGACCAACTCTTAAATATATACTTAGAAGTTAGAATTGTGTTTAGGGTTTAGGGTTTAGGGTTTAGGGTTTAGGGTTTAGGGTTTAGGGTTTAGGGTTTAGGGTTCACAGGATTTGAGACATGGAAATCTTCATAGCGACGTCAATCAAAAGTTTCGATCTCAATCCCACCCACCCAGGCCCGCTACCAAGGGCCAGCTTCCACACCAGCGCAAATCAACAAATCGAAAGCAGCGAAAGCAAAGCGGCGAGAGGGCGCGCGCGCAGAGCGACCAACGAAGTAGGTGACAGATTGCAAAAATCGGCGAGCAGCGACCAAGACGACTTGACAAACGGCAGGCGATAGGCTGCAACGGCAGAGAGTAGTTGCGAGTTTCTGCGCGCAAGGCGCCAGGAAACTTCGCCCGCTGAGAAGCGATTCATGAAGCAGCCTCGCGGCGTGGCGATGATTTCGAGTTCGCGTTTAGCTGAGTTGCAGCCGTCCCACCAGCTTGGAAGTTCTGCGCCGTGCAAAGCCAAGAGCGTTTCGATCGCGAAAATGCTCAGAGAGCCAACCAAGCGGAACGGCCGCGCTTTTTTGATTGCCGGAAGTGGAAAACCACGGCACGGCCACGAAAAACACTGCTCGGCAGCCTGGATCAAGGCCGCGAAAAAAACAAGCGCGGGAGGAACCGAGCCGGGGCCACCCGCAAGGGCCGAGAGGAAGTGGAAGTGCTCCGAGGCTCCCTTCATGGTTGCGCGGGTGCAGCAGGCTGCCCAGCTGCATCTGCTCCAGGAGGCTGTCCTCCTGCCTGGCAGCGCCGATGGGGGCCACGTCCTGCGGCCAACACGTGGGTCTTCGAGCCCGCGTCGTTGCCCTAGAAGGTCACAAACGCGCCCATCAATCCGAACTTGGACTCGAGCAGGAAAACAGTTTTAGAAACTCGCGCGAAATACAGAGAATTGAAAAGAAAGCTTTCAGAGCGCGCGCTGACGCAGCGCAAAGCGCGCGCCAGGGAGGAACCGAGCCCGGGACCACCCGCTTCAGAGACGGACGCAGGACCACCGGGCCACCAGCCCCGCGGCGGAGCCCCGGCGCGCCCGCGACTCAGCCGCGGCCAAGAGGGCCCGACCTAGAAGCAAATTTAGCGCGTGGCAAGTTTTGCGATTTTAGCCCCGATCTTGGATTTGAGCGGCGAGGCAGATTTAGCAGCCTGCGTGAAGCGCACAGAGCCGAAAACGAAGCCTCGGGAAGACCCGACACATTATCGACCAACTCTTAAATATATACTTAGAAGTTAGAATTGGGGTTAGGGTTTAGGGTTTAGGGTTTAGGGTTTAGGGTTTAGGGTTTAGGGTTTAGGGTTTAGGGTTTAGGGTTTAGGGTTTAGGGTTTAGGGTGTCACTTGTTGGAGTGTGAGAAGTGTCCTTAACGGGGCGCCTATCTAAAACCTTTCACGGCGCCCCTCATCAATCACTTCTCACACACCGTTCGGGGTTTTCCCACCCCAAGAAGCCACCCAGCACTAAAGCTTTTAGGGTTTAGGGCATCTACCCCCAACCCCCTATCAAGGGGGCTTAGGTTTCACCAAAGTAGGGGCTCAACTTGAAAGAAGTAATCTGCCCCCAACCTCCTTGTCAATGGGAAGCTTCAACAAAAGCAGAAGCTCAACTTGAAACAAGCCACCAACTACAAGCTAGAGACGTGTGACTTCTGCTACTTTTCAAAGCGCACAGAGCATGGGTCTTGCCGAAAGACAGAGGTCTTTTCGCGGCGAGCTTTCAGTTTCCGCTTATTTCAGCTTATAATGGGAGGGCTCCAGAAGAGGAAGTGCCTGGGCATCAAAGGTGAGGGTCTAGGTCTGGACCCTCTCAGACAAGGAGTCTTAAGGCCTTTCGACCATCAGACTAAGGAAAAGCTTCCAAGCCAAGGAGTCTTAAGGCCTCCAGAAGCTCTCCAGGAGGCCAACCCATGGATCTGGCCCACTTGACAACCCATTTCAGGGGAAAACGGAAAAATGGAGGTTTTTGGCTTGGTTTTGAACTTCTGGCCCAGGTTTGGGATGGCCCGGCCCTGGTCCAGATCTTCTCCAGAGGGCTTCCAGCAGCCCGGAGCATGGATCTAGGCGACAGGACATAGGTTTCTAGGGATCCTCAGGATCCCAAGATTGAAATTGGGGGGTTACTTAATATTAGTAGCTCTGCGGCTCTGAGCAGGCTAGGGTAAGTCCTGTCATGTTCGGAGATCCAGCGGGTCTCCTCACTAAAGGAACTTGCCAATAGCGTAGCCAAGCTCGGTCGTGGAACCACGACCTCGGCAAAGCCGCGCGCTTGAACAGCGCGCGGCGTTTAGGGGTTAGGGTTTAGGGTTTAGGGTGTGCAGATGTGGTTGCTCGCTCGGGGATAAAATCCCCCAAGCCGCTCGCCTTGCGTAGCCAAGTTCGCCCGCCCCAGCCACCCAAGGTAAAGACTTTTAGGGTTTAGGGGTCCATTCGAGGTGGAACCCTTGAACGGGTTCCAAGCCAACGTGGCGCCGTCTGAAGCAGCTGGGCTGCCAGCTGCCTGCCTTGCTAAACGTCTTGCCTGCGCAGGCGTGGGTCGCGCTGCAAAGCGCTGCGCTGGCATGGGTGCGGGCTGCGGCGGCAAGTACCATGTAGACGGCGTCTACATAATCCTCAGCGTCCACAAGGCGGGCGGACGACAGAGTGCGTGGGGTTGCCCAGGCTTGCAAAGGACGCCAAGAACCACGTAGACGCCGTCTACCTGATCCGTGGGGCGGGTTCCACACGAGCGCGTCGCGCGCTGTTTTTGCCTGGGCGTGGGCTGCGGCGGCAAGTACCATGACGGCGTCTACATAATCCTCAGCGTCTACAAGAGCTGCTTGCTTCGCTAACCTTTTCCTGCGCAGGCGTGGGTCATGCTGCAAAGCGTGGAGTTGCCAAGGCGCCAAGACCGGCTGCCCAAACACGCGTGGGCCAAGCGCGCATTGATGTTGTTCGCAAGCAAGCCGCAGAACTGGGCGTGTCAGGCGCTGCGCTTGCGTGGGGGTGACCTGCGCGCGCGCTTCGCCGCGAGATCAACGAAAATCCTTGTGCTCGGCGCGCAAGAACATCCACAAGGCTCCTTGTACTTGGCGTACACCCCCCCCCAGCCGGGGCAGGTCCCCCATATTACCCGTATGCAAAAGTTATCAGCAGTGCAAGAAAGGATCTGCAAGGCTCCTTGTGATTGGCGTGTACCCCCCCCCAGCCGGGGCAGGTCCCCGCTATTACCCGTATGCAAAAGTTATCAGCAGTGCAAGAAGCGACCTACAAAAAGTCCTTTTGCGCGGCGTGTACCCCCCCCCAGCCGGGGCAGGTCCCCGCTATTACCCGTATGCCAAAGTTATCAACAGTGCACAAACCGACCCCCACATGGAAAAGGTGTACGGTTTAGGGTAATCCTATACTGGCTGCGCCAGAGGGTGTGGGTCGTCGTGCCACTTGCAGAGCCGCACAGCGGTTGTCCTGCTAGGCTTGACCCTAGCAGGCCCTCAGGTTCGCACTGGCGTCTCGGCTTGACCTCGAGCCCGAAGGCTCGCATGCCCCATGTATATGGCCAGAGGCACGCTCGCCTGTTTAGGGTTTAGGGTTTAGGGTTTAGGGTTTAGGGTTTAGGGTTTAGGGTTTTAGGGTTTTAGGGTTTTAGGGTTTTAGGGTTTTAGGGTTTTAGGGTTTTAGGGTTTTAGGGTTTAGGGTTTAGGGTTTAGGGTTTAGGGTTTAGGGTTTAGGGTTTAGGGTTTAGGGTTTTGGGTTAGGGTTTAGGGTTTAGGGTTTAGGGTTTAGGGTTTAGGGTTTAGGGTTTAGGGTTTAGGGTTTAGGGTTTAGGGTTTAGGGTTTAGGGTGATCACTTGTTTGGAGTGTGAGAAGTGTCTTTCACGGGGGGGCGGCTATCTAAAAACCTTTCACGGCGCCCCCTCATCAATAACTTTCTCACACACCGTTCGGGGTTTTTTTCCCACCCCAAGAAGCCGCTCAGCTCCAGCACTGCTGCGCACCGGCAGCGGGTTCATTCTCTACCCCTAACCCCCTATCAAGGGGGCTTTAGGTTTTTGTTCTTTCACCAAAGTAGGGGGGCCTAACTTGAAAGAAGTAATCTGCCCCCAAACACCTGTCAAGAGAAGATTTGACAAAAGCAGAAAGCTCAACTTGAACAAGCCACCAACTTACCCAGCTAGAGACGTGTGACGTCTGCTACTTTTTCAAAGCGAGCAAGAGCATGGGGTCTTTGCGCAGAAGAGGTCTTTTTCAGGGCGCGCGCTTTCAGTTTCAGCTTATAATGGGAATGGACTGGAGGCTCCAGAAGAGGAAGTGCCTGGGCATCAAAGGTGAGGGTCTAGGTCTGGACCCTCTCAGACAAGGAGTCTTAAGGCCTTTCGACCATCAGACTAAGGAAAAGCTTCCAAGCCAAGGAGTCTTAAGGCCTCCAGAAGCTCTCCAGGAGGCCAACCCATGGATCTGGCCCACTTGACAACCCATTTCAGGGGAAAACGGAAAAATGGAGGTTTTTGGCTTGGTTTTGAACTTCTGGCCCAGGTTTGGGATGGCCCGGCCCTGGTCCAGATCTTCTCCAGAGGGCTTCCAGCAGCCCGGAGCATGGATCTAGGCGACAGGACATAGGTTTCTAGGGATCCTCAGGATCCCAAGATTGAAATTGGGGGGTTACTTAATATTAGTAGCTCTGCGGCTCTGAGCAGGCTAGGGTAAGTCCTGTCATGTTCGGAGATCCAGCGGGTCTCCTCACTAAAGGAACTTGCCAATAGCGTAGCCAAGCTCGGTCGTGGAACCACGACCTCGGCAAAGCCGCGCGCTTGAACAGCGCGCGGCGTTTAGGG
>CAUJNA010002494.1:15000-31977 GCA_963377175.1 Effrenium voratum | reverse complement strand
TGAGGTGCCGGATATGTCCATCATGTGCGACCGCGATCCCCACCTGCTTCTGCTTATTCCTGGAGTGCGAGGCACAACTGATCTCCATCGGAAGATACTACATTCACATCAAATCCGATGACGAGGAGGACAACCAAAACCCCAACGTCTCTGGAGATGCCAGGCGTGCACAGGAAGAAGCCAACCACGATGCGGCAGCACAGGAGGATGAAGACGAAGCGGAGGAAGTTCCGGGAGAAGATGACGACATGGACACGCAAGGATATACATCCGGCTATGCGTCAGAAGAAGAAGACAGCGGTTGGCATTACCGCGACACCGATCTGGCGTCACGGGACATTATAAGTTCCCAACGGATGGCGATCAGCCTTGACGAGCCGCGTGAGGCTCAGTACATGGCAGGATTTATCGCACTCCAGCTGTCCAAGATGTGGGGGATGTTTGAAGGTGGTGAGGAGAGAACGATGAATGCCGGACTCGAAGGGAGGCCGGGCTGCCCTTATCACAATGACTTCAAGAGGCACCCCAACATCACCGATCAGGATCAGGAAGGTATACTCTTACCATCAACAGCGAAGAAAATTTCTCAGTCGGAGAATGTTCGGTCGAGATCCTTCCGATCGGTTGAGGAGCGTGAAGATTATATTCGTATGATGGTGTGCAAATGCGAGGGACTTTACACATTCTACAAGCTGTGGATTGCAGCGAGAATCCTCGATGTCACCAAGGAAGAAATGAAGCTCCTGGTCAAGGACCGAGTGCACCCGGTGGGTGATATTATTTTCAGATGTTTTGCACTAGCTTTCAACTGTAAGTATATATCATTCGTGAGGGATGGCCTAAACCTTGGCAAGAATGGTTACACGGTCAACGTGAGCGCCATCATCTCGGCCATCGACCCGAACAAATGCGACACACCCCTGCTGGATTGGTGCCTTCGGAAAAGGCACTGGTTGCCAGAGGACTACAACAAGAAGTGTGTCCGGGCACGAGAAGCCCAGAAGAACTTGGACGAGGAGTTCCGCCGACGTACCCATAGGCTGTCCATTGGGGACAGGTATGCTTCGTGAAGATGCTGATTGCGGTACGATGTGGGCCAGTCCCCATCTGTTACTTGCGTCACATCGACACTGTTTCGGTGGAACGACTTATGTCATGATTTATATTCATGTGTCCAAGATGATTGGGTGTGTACATGGTTACATATTCCGATGACTATGACGCTCTGGATATTCATGGATGGAACTATTACCTTATAGATGATATCTTTTCATTATTTATGCATTGTCCATGGTATCTGGAATGGCTATGATTTGCATTGATTACTCACCGATGTTTCTTTGCCGGAAATATGCAGACCGATTACAAGCAGGCGCCTCTGGTGGACTTTTGCGGCCAACCCATTTATGGATGACAGCTGCGCGATGCGCAAATGCGGCAGCTGGAGTGTTCGTTGGTGGTCAAATGACGTGACGATTGTGTATTATATACACCTGCATATGGATGTGTGCTTCGATTGGAGGATGAATGTTTCACTTTTCGTACAATCGAACCCGACATGTTTCACAGCGAATGAACGGTGTAGTGATAGCAAGTAAAAGAATGCACGACACGATTTCGTAGTTGAAGCCGTGGCCAGTGGAACGTTTTGTGGTGTTTGGACCGCATGATGAACAATGCGACCCAAATGGGGGATGTTAAAACCCTCTAGGCCCTGTGCCGAAATTGGGTAGCTGTTCTGAGGTCCTTGTTGGTGTTGCTTCCCAAGTTCCATTGATCGCCATTTGGCTCAAGGCTCAAGACACAATCAAGGTTCAAGATCTGATGTGTGACTGCATACATACGTGATCGGCATTGAGAGCGAAAACACTTTGCTTGCGCTGCATTTGTCAGGACCACTGTTGTAACTATCAGTCCTTCTCCCTTACAACGTTTACACGGGTTCGGCTATAACGGCATCGTCCGTATACACCTTTCTACGTGGTTGGTATTACAGCTTGAGGGTTCGGTGCATAGCGTCCCACGGGACGTCACCTTGCCGTCTCTTGACATAATGTATGTCTGTATGTATGTATGTATGTATGTATGTATGTATGTATGTATGTATGTATGTATGTATGTTGTGTATGGATGTATGTATGTATGTATGTATGTATGTATGTAATTAATGTATGTATGTATGTATGTAATTCATGTATGTATGCATGTATGTATGTGATTTTTGTATGTATGTATGTATGTATGTAAATAATGTATGTATGTAGATAATGTATGTATGTAATGTATGTATGTATGTATGTCATTGATGTATGTATGTAAGTATGTATGTGTGTATGTAGTTAATGTATGTCTGTATGTATGCATGTAATTCATGTGTGTATGCATGTATGTATGTAAGTATTGTATGTATGTATGTATGTAATTAATGTATGTATGTACGTATGTAATTAATGTATGTATGTATGTATGTGATTGATGTATGTATGTATGTATGTATGTATGTAATTAATGTATGTCTGTATGTTTGCATGTAGTTCACGTATGTATGCATGTATGTATGTATATATTGTATGTGTGTATGTATGTATGTAATTAATGTATGTATGTATGTATGTATGTATGTATGTATGTATGTATGTAATTCATGTATGTATGCATGTATGTATGTAATTAATGTATGTATGTATGTATGTATGTATGTAATTCATGTATGTATGCATGTATGTATGTAATTAATGTATGTATGAATGTATGTGTGTTATGTTATGTCATGTTATGTTATGTTATGTATGTATGTATGTTATGTTATGTTATGTTATGTTATGTTATGTATGTATGTATGTAATTCATGTATGTATGCATGTATGTATGTAATTAATGTATGTATGAATGTATGTAATTAATGTATGTATGTATGTATGTATGTATGCATATATATATATATGTTCATATACAGAATGCATGTAGATCATCAAGCTGCTGATATACCGGGCCATGCAAAGGGCAGACTGAGCGCGTGTATTTTGTGAGGGGAGACCAAAGGAAGCCACCCAGGTTTGTTTGTCCCCGTTCTTGACAAAATCGTTGTAGCGGGGGGACTGCAAAGGGATGTATTTTTCTCTTTTTTTCTGGCTTCAAACCCTGAGAAAGGGTACAAATGCCCACCCATCGGAGTCCCCATCTTTGCCTAAGCCAGGTTTAAACATCCCCTGGACCACGAGAGCCTTAGTCGGTGTATGTTTCTTTTGAGGTTACCGCCTTTTTGTGGGTTGAAGAGGAAATTAAAAGGAAAACCATTCTGGGGGGCGCCCCGAAAAAAAAACAAATTTCGGCAGGAAGGTGGTACCGGCTCTGCTGGCGCCCATGACGCAGCTGCAGCTAAGCTCGCGGCAGCTGCAGCCGAACATCGCGCTGAAGCAGGCGGGCGGGTTGTGGCAGAGGGAGGCTTTTGGATTTCCCTTCAGGTGGTCAGACCAGACATAAAAAAAAAAAAAAAAAACGAACAAAAAATCACCCTTGCCCCAAACCCACTGGATGAGCTTGGTCCATAGGCGGGGAATCAACTTTCGGGGCGTTTTGGGTTTGGGAAGGGACGCGGAGGATGGGCTGGGCCAATTTCTGTTTCCCCTTCCCTTCATCCCCGACATACGTATGGAAAAGGGGAACCTGGGGCTGTCCTTTTTTTCGGCTTCAGCGGCTGCGGGCGTTTTGGGGATTTGTAGAAGCTCAAGGTTTTCGGGCCTTTGAACCCAGGTTTGCGCGCACGTGGCATTGTCCCAACTAGGGTGCCTTCTCGGCCTAGATGTTCGACCTCAAGATCAATCAACCGCCTGGTTCGTGAATCCTGGGTTCCGATCATTTTTCGCTTTCGCCCGCTCCGCGTGCGGGCGACCTCTCCCCTTCACTTGCAGGCGGTGGAAGCCTTCTGCGAGGGCCGCCCCCTGGATGAGCGCCGGGAGAGAGAACGCCAGAAATTGAAGCGCGCCTGCGAGGTGCGATCGGGGTGCGGGATGCGGGAGCGCTCCATGGCTTGGCCATTCCAAGGCATTTCTTTGTTAGACTTCGAATAGTTCAGAAGCTAGAAGGATTTACGACAATACTAAGATGTCTTTTTAGAGCTGACAGCCTTGCATCTTTTCAGAGGCTCAATATTTTTTCTTTTCGCAGCCTTCTATCTAACATTTCCTGCCTGCATGCTGGCGTGCGCTGTCGCGCGCCCCTTAGGAGCAGAAGGCGATGGAGGGCGAGCTCAAGTCCAACTTCTCCAAGGCAGGGTCGGACTTCCGATGCGACTCCCTTGCTTCGTTTCGCCAGTTCTGCGGGCAATTCCTCATGAAGGTTCTTGTCGAAACCTTAAAAGAGGCAACTATGCCAACAACCCTCAGTTCATGGAATCCTCAGCCGGGAAAGCGGGAGGGGCTGGGTGGCATCTTTGACCAAGCTGGGCCTTGTCCTGCGCGAGAGAGGCTTGTGCAGGTCCGGAAGAGCGACCATTCTGTTTTTCAGAGAGATGGGGGGTATTTTTTCAACAGTCTTTCTTTGGTGTCAAGGAAGCCAAAAGCAAATCCCTCATTTCGTTTGGCGTTTTCAGCGTCCGAATTCTGAGAACTCAGTGGGCCCTTTGGTCAGTGGCAACATCCTGTGTGCCCAAGCACGCAAGGGTTTGGTTGGCTTTGGCAGCTTTCCGGCCAGGAGATCCAAGCAATGAAGGGCCAGGTGCAGCAACTGGAGGATCCGCATCTCAAGGGCCGATGTTCTCTCTCGATGCGCTTCGTTGGCAAGGCCACGATCTTTGACTGGATTGGCATTTGGGCAATTGAGTGTCTCGTCGCCATGTCTTCCTTCTGCATTTTCCCCGATCTTGAATTGAATGTTCGTTGTTGAGTGCAAGTCAATGAAGCGACTGCGAGCGAGGCGTCTAACTGTTGGAACAGCTCCCTGGCAGGATCAGCTGGGCCAAGCCAAGAATGAATTGAATGCTGCCCAGGACTTTCTGTCGCATGCTGGAACGTGGCGGTGCACAGCCCATGGTTTGTATTGAAGGGCAACATGAACAGCAACTTGATGCCCAAAGACCTGAAGTTGAACTTCTGGGCGTGTTGGCAAAAGACACATCTTGTATGATTTGTATGCAGTTCGATATAGTTGAAATCATTTGATCCAAAGAATTGGCAATGATGTTGGCTTCCAAATTTGTCGGCTGAAAACACTTGCACGCCTCCTCGTGAAGGGCATTCTTGAGAAATGAGTGTTTCGCATAATTGTGGAACTTCTTGTGGTTGATGCTTCAAGGCAAATCAAAAGAAACTCAACCATCCTTTAGGACCACTGTTTTGAAATCCCCGCACATGACGATCGACCGTTTTCCTATCAATTGGATGACTCGAGGAGAAGGCAAAAGCTGCTGACACAGGCGCCACCGGGGAGCCATTGGCTTTTTCAAGTCTACCGGAGCGGTTGGGCTTTTCTTCCAACAACGGGGTTAGAACTCATAGCCCAACGAGCAAGCAAGACACTTTTGCTGGCTTTTCTGACCCGGACATTTGTTCTTGAAGTAGCAAATGCAAAGACTAGGCAACGGGACATGAACATGAGCAGCCTTCAAAACCCAGATGAAAGAAGTTAGTACAAGTTGCGCGAAAGGAAAACACAGGAGGGCATCAGGCCGCGAAAGCTTCGAGGAAGGGATGCGTGGAATCATGGTTTCCTGGCCCAATCTGCTCCGCGGAGTGCGCAAGATTCGCGAAAGGCCGCGGAAGAATTCGCAGGCAGACTCCAGGAGTCACATGAACGAGCAAATTCCCCAGGATTGTTAGCTTTTTCGGTGGGAAAGCGCGACCATCTCTCCAGTGGGAAGTTGGTGGGTTGTCAGACTTGCCCAGGAAGGGCCATGTTGCATCTTGGCCCCCCTCTAAATGGTCTGCTTCTTTAGAAAGGATGCCGAATGTACTATTGGGTATTTCAAAATGGGTGGTTCTGGGGAACCGCATCCCTCAAAAGCACAGCCATTTTTTGCCGCCGCCCATGGCAGGCTGCCGCTCCTTCCTCTCCCTGGAGTTGGAAGAGCTGGAGCGGGACCTCGCAGACCAGAGCGGCCCGGCGAAGCCTCGAATGTGCGGGAGGTTGGGATGAACTTGTCTCCAAATGGGGGACATGTTTTCCATTGGGTTCCTTCAAGCGCCCCCAAAGAAGCACACTCAAGAACAGACATTGGAGGGTATTCGCCTGTGGGCTCTTCGCTGGGGCCCCCAGCCTCGATGAAAAATCCACGGCCACACTGACACCTGACACGCCCACTTGCAAGTTTTCTTGCTCGGCTTCCCCTGAACATATGCCACTGGGATGTTGCATCCAGTTTGCTGCGGTTTCTGCGGTCAGGTGCGGAGGAGCTGGGGTTCATGCATCTGCCCTATGCCACCGAGCTGCCGGCCGAGAGGCCGCGCTTCGGGCGGCCCAGGTCGCAGTCCGCTTGAGGCCGTAACAGCGTGGGGCCCGCGGCCGAAGGCTGCCCAGGATGCAGTTGGAGGTGGTAGAGAGAAGAAGGGACAACGAAGCTGCACGGGGAAAGAAGGTGGGGGTGAGGTGGGGAGGCAAATGTATGGCGAGAAAACATTTTTCTCTGTTTTGGCCCACGAGCGGGAGTCTTTTTATCCTCAGTGCTTTGAAGCCGCCAGCGCTTCCGAATTTGAGTGCATGTTGCTCGTGCGCCAGGCTTGCTGGCGCATGTGCCGTTTCTCGTGAGATCTATAAGCTTTCAAAAGTAAATGTTGTGAACAAGTGTTGAGCTTGACTTGTTGCTTGAGCGGATTAGTGCTCAAAGGCCTCCCAAGGAGCCTGCAAGCTGCTTGTATTTGCAAGGGCTTCCGCCTGCTGCTCATCTCACGCAACCCTGCGGCTTAAAGAGGGCGGCTTGGCTCGTGATGTTTGCCTTGAGTGACCACAATGACTCACGCCATAGAACGTGCGTGCAATGTGATTTCCCATGCTGCCTGCTTCGGCTGAAAGGAACAACCGTGATACGGTTGGTTGCTGCATTCGCAGCCGTTCGGATCCATTATTTGGGATCATTCTGGCTATTGAGTAGGAGATCTCTCTAAAACAACTCAGCGGACTGTTCTGTATCTTTGTTTTCATTGTGTCCTGTATTGGTTTCAGCAAAGAGCAAGCATCACATGTATTGGTTGCCTTCCTCACCACCAGCTTGTGCTGCTTGGTCCATGCGGCATTGCTAGACTGACCAGATGTGTGCGCCATGGATCAGTCATGACGCAGAGCGACAAAGATCGCTTCGACTTTCTGGCGGCCGGCAGCAAGCCGAATCAGACGTGGTCTGGTCGTGCTGCCAAAAGCAAGGCAGCGTCTAAAGGCAAGGAGCGATGGAACCTTTTGCGTGGGAACGTCCAGTCCATGGTCGTGCAGGCCGGCAGTCTCATCAGTCGAGACGCTAAGCTGTGTTTGGGTGACCAAGTAGCTTTGCAGCTTTTCACAATTTGGGGCCAGTAGCATTTTTAGGTAACATTCTTGACTCTTGCCAAGTGTTTTTGCAGGTATTTCTCAGGTATGGGTGCGACGTCACACCTCGGAGCAAGCCGCAGACGTCACGCACACACACACACACAAACAGACGGTTAATGGTTGTCTCAAATCGCTCCTTGCCAGGAGGATAGCACAGCCATAGGCTCTTTTGCATACAGGTCCCGTGCGGCTCTAACCACATCATTTTCTGATTCTGATTCAATTGCAACCATAAGACCATTGCAGCCATGTTCATGCCATTTGCATTCAAAGTGAGGGTCTCCATTTCCGCGGGCATCTCCGCGAGGCGCAGGCTGTGGAGGCCTTCTCACCGCCGGCAGCCCAGTGATTTGCTTTGCTAAAGTTTCAACAGAACCACCTCCACAGTGCTTGGTGGACATAAATCCCTGCCTCAATGCTGTCCACCCAAGAAGTTGCATGAATGTGTATATATTTCTATATATATATATACATGTATGTATGTTGCCATGAATATCCACATTTGGCATCGTCATGATGCCTCTTGCTGTCGTTCGTTTGGGAACCAAGGATAGGGTTGAACATTTTTGACATCCCTTGCCGTGCGCTTCTTATTGTATTCCTGTGTTCCTTTAGGGATTTTTGGGGTTGGACTCCGATGTAGGAAAGCTGTCCAGAAGTAAGTGTGGCATCTCGGTGGGCACATTTCCAGGAGATCAAAGTCTTAAACGGAAGTCCTTGGAGCGGACCACTCAGGGGGTGAGAGGGAGAACGAGCTGGCTTCGACTTGGACATTTTGTATCCAAGGCCTGCCGACCGCGTGCGGCTACAAGCCTTCTCTGCGGCCCTGCGCAAGGTGGGCAACGTTCCATGGCCATCTACAATGTCAATTTACTGCACATACCGGACCCATTTGGGACTGAACTTGAGTTCTTTCGGGCGTCTCCTGCCGGCCTTCTGATGTCTGCGGGCTCTGGTGCCATGTTCGGGAGATCATGACCCATATCCGAATCAGGCGGCTCGCCCAGAGAAGCCGGAGACGCCCAAGGCCTCCACCATAGGCGCGCGAACGTGCATCGCGGTCTTGAACTCCGGCTGAGCGAAGTGTTGCCAAAAGAGGGGAAGGCCCAACTGACGAGGTGGATTCCTTTAGGTCTTTCTCCGCAAACCACGCAAGGGCTTTTTCATTTTCGGAACCCTATGTGCTTGGTAGCCAGGGGAAGGGTCGCATTTAGTTTCCCACTAGCTGTTTGCGAAACCAACATCAAGGATGTTGACATGCTAGTCCAACACAAGTCGCCATGATGCGGGACGGTCAATATCATGTGAATGGTAGCGCTCGATACAATGTAGCAAACGCTCGGCCTAGATGAGCTGCCTCCCGAGCCAGCACCAGAGCCCGAGTTGGAGGACCGATTGCAGTCAGGTTCTTGTTGAACAGTTCCTGGAACCTCCTCCAACCGGAAAACCCTTCACCTGAACAAACTTTTCACGTGTCTGTGTGTTTTGGAATCCCCTATGAGCCCCACAAGCGGTGAGATTCGTTTTGGAAGAATCTGCGTGAGGAAGCTCGCTGTGACAAGAGGGCATCGCGGACACAAGGCCTTTGGGTTCGCCTCAATTGTGATTTCACGCACCTACGAGCGGTTGACAGATGCTCTCCAATAGTGGAAGATTCCGTATTGGATTTGGGGCAAACGAATAGTCAGCCAAGAGAACATCATTGCTGAATCCTGAGGGCAGCAGTGAGCAGCCTCTCAGTTGACTTGGAATCCATCCAAGCCTACAATATTTTGAGTAGAGGAAGGACAAACAAACAAACATGTTGCTTTTCTGTTGTGCAAAGGAGTGGCTTGAGGAAGGGTCAACGTTCATGATCATCTACTACTATTGCAGATTATTGGCAAAGGGGAGTACTTTAGAGCCTCCGGCTCATTCCGCCGACTTCTGCTGCAGTTGCCGGAATGAGTGGTTCCTTTGACTTGGGTGATTTACATATGTTGGATTTCGCTGACTGGTTTTGATACGCATATGTTTGATGACTCTGATAGTTGAGATATGTTTGCCTTGGAGCTGGCCTAGCCCTTTGAGCTGGGGGTGGGAGTCAGGACTGCGGAGCGGGGAGTGGAGTGTGGAGTGTGGAGTGTGGAGTGTGCTGTGTTGTGTGTTGTGCGTTGTGTGTGTGTGTGTGGCATGTTGTGTGTTGTGTGTTGTGTGGTGTGTGGTGTGTGGTGTGTGGTGTGTGGTGTATGGTTTGTGTGTGTGTGTGTGTGGCTGGACCAGCGAAAGACCTTACTGTTTCTGCCCGCTTAGCTTCACTTTTGGCCGACAACGCTGGTTCTCAGGTGTAACATGCAACAGCACCGATATTTGGCTGTTTCCTGGAGTGCCATCCAAGAATGGGCACGCCGTCACCACATGCTCGACAACTGGAAGAGTTTTGTTTTCAGCCAATGGCGGCTTCATGCGGAGGCTGCAAAGGAACCTTGGAGCTATGCGGATATCAAATATCTCCACGCTGAGCTAGCTGAATTTGTTATTCATGGCAGAGACCATAGTGCTCAAGAAGGTCACTTGTTCTGTCCTCTGGTATTCTAGCGCGTGTTGAAATCCACTTTCGGGGACGGTAATGTTTACCGCAAATTGGCCCTTTGCAACACACAAGCAAGAGTGTTCTTGCAAGAGCTGGCGTCCAAACCTTTACTAAAGAAATATTCTTGGGGACACGCGGGCATTCCGATGTCATACGCTGTGTTGAAGCGGAACAAAGCAGTACTTGGCCGCGCGGCCCATCATCTTCTACAAGCGGTTTATCTTTGGGGAGCTATTTCGAGCGCTGGCCATCGTCTTGGGTATCATCGGCCGAGCCATTTTTCCACAAGCTTTTGGATTTGACAGTTTGCCAACCACTTGTCAGCGCCTTCCGACTGTTCGACGCGCTACCCATCGATGCAAACTTGATGTTTCAGAATCAAGATTTAGTTGGCTTCTTTACATCCATACCGGCGACTAGAATTCTATCATCTGTGGAGCAAGCCGTGCAGAAATATCACGCGCTTCACAACTTGCATGATCAGTCGGTTTTTACAGTCAATTTGCGCGAAAGCAAACTTGCCTGCGAGCCTTCCGTGGCAAGGCACGAAAGGCTTCCTGTCAAGAACGCAGACTATTGCTTGAAGATGTGGCGCCATAATGCCGGCTTTCGTTACATGCTTCCATATTTTCCAACACTGACGGAGTTTTTCAGCACAGCTTTAGCTGCTCTGACGGTATCCGTTCTGGAAGAGCAGTGGGCCTCACGCACTGCAGGTTTTTTGGAGACTCATCACCCGTATCTTTTCATTACAAGATACGTTGACAACTTGGATGTTTACGATTTCCGGCCCATTGATTCTGCAGGAACCAATCTCACAAATACGCAGGGTCATGTCCCGCATGTCAATCGCAGCCACATACTGTTACCCGACACATTTCGTCTGGTTCAGTTGTACGCTTCTCGCGGCTATGATGTACAGCTCCTTCATAGCATCTGAATCAAGTATTTGTCCCGGCGTTGAATCCGCTCCAAACCTGGGCACAGACGTCATGTCTTTTTTGTTTGAAGCAGCCCCATGTGACTGCGTTCGCCTTACAGTGTTTCCACGCCAGCTGGACCTGTGGTTGAACTCAAAAAATACAATGCTGGTCACGGCTGTAGCGCCGACATTTTCCACGATGTTACACCTGTTCGTGTGCCACAGCCTGAGACCAAAGGCTTTTTTGAAAGCGCACGGGGCCAGGAACGCATCTGACCTGGCCAACGAAGACCAGACACCATGGCGGTGGAAACGTTCCTGCTATCGGCCGATTTGAAATGATGTTTCTGGCGTTGCTTCTGCAAGTCCCACCGGCCTTTTGTCATGACGTGTTAATAATGTCCATTTTTGAACAAGTGAAGCCCAGCTCCTCAGCCTTGGCGGGCGTTTCAAGGCTGTACTTGTACAGAGTGCTGATCTTGCACTTCAAAGACAAGAAATACAAACAAAAGCAAGAGAGGCCTAAACCCCTTGAACCGTGAGCCAGACATTCAGACATGGGCAAGATCTACAAGTTTCTTTTACTCCTTTCGGGGAGCTGTTCACAGTGTGTGTGTGTGTGTGTGTGTTTGTGTGTGCGTGGGTGGTTGGGTGGGTGTGTGTGTGTGTGTGCGTGTGTGTGTGTGTGTGTGTGTGTGTGTGTGTGTGTGTGTGTTTGTGTAGATGTGTTTGTGTCTGGAGTGTGGAGTGTGGAGAGTGGGGAGCGGGGAGTGGAAGTGTGGAGTGTGGGGAGTGGAGTGGGCAGACACCCATCCAACGCCAAAAGCAATCCCAGCCAACACCCACACAAACCCCCGCCCGCCCAGCAATGGGCTAAAGTTGGCCAAAGTGCTGCGTTTGTGCTCCTTGTAACTGTTTTACTTGGCTAACATTTCGGGCTCAAATGGAACCCATTGCCTTGCTCTTTTTGGTGTGGGGGATTAGGGCGAAGCTTCCAGCCACGCCGGACAGAAGTCGGCGAACTTGTGGCATTGCCATTGGCACTGGTAAAAAGAGCTGCTCATCAAATCACACTGTCTTGACAGCGGCCGTCGACGACGTGCCAGGAGAAGGCGCTGCGGAGCAAGGTGCCGACTTTTCAGATTGGTCCTCGGAAGCTGTGGCCTTAGCAGTGCATATTCGCAGTTTCCTTCTCGGCGAACCGTGGCTTTGTTCGCTAGGTGAGCGCCAATTGTGCTCCAGACATCAGCCAGGCTGTGAAGGCCGCAGGCGGTGCGCAGAAGGCTTCTGAGGCCGGGAAGCTACAGATTCCGCGGCCGAAGAGTGACAGGGCCGCGAGGCTGCGCCTCAGTCAGAGGAGGGGAGGAGGTTTGCAAGTCCAAGACACGCTTCAAGTGGTTGATGGAGCTGTTCAGCCAGCGCCTTTGAGCACTGAGCAAGCCGCGAGCACCGACATGATGGCGAGCATGATGACCAGCTTTTCCAATTTGACTAGCTTCAAATTCACAAATGACAGCGATGATGAAGTGCACAATGCGTGGGGAGAAAGCGACACCGAAGCCAACTTCATGGAGCGTGGGCAAGAGTTGCAGGAAGCTCGAGGCTTGGTGATCCCGGCACAAGCTCAACCTGCAGGGCGGTTGCGACTGGCAAAACGGAAGCAGCGGGACAAGCAGAAAGGCAAAGAGAGTCCGGATGAGCCTGTATCAAAAGTTGGAGACAACCCGCAGGCAAGCAGCAGCCAGATGGGAGCTACAAGCAGCGAGCAGGGAGCTACAGCCACTGATATGATGACTTCCATGTTTAACAGCTTTGCCAACATCAACATCAACATTACTGGTGTTGTGCAGGAAGAGGAGGAAGAGCACAACGCCTGGGGCGATGATGGCACGGATGAACTTCTGGGAGAGCGCGCGCGAGAGTTGCAAGAGGCACGTGGCATTGTAGTTCCTATGCTGCAAGCAAAGCCTGCCGGGCGAGAGCGCTTTGCAAAACGAAAGAATCGCGGAAAGGGCACGGACCAAGACACGCTTCAAGTGGTTGATGGAGCTGTTCAGCAAGCGCCAGTGAGCACTGAGCAAGCCGCGAGCACCGACATGATGGCGAGCATGATGACCAGCTTTTCCAATTTGACTAGCTTCAAATTCGCAAATGACAGCGATGATGAAGTGCACAATGCATGGGGAGAAAGCGACACCGAAGCCAACTTCATGGAGCGTGGGCAAGAGTTGCAGGAAGCTCGAGGCTTGGTGATCCCGGCACAAGCTCAACCTGCAGGGCGGTTGCGACTGGCAAAACGGAAGCAGCGGGACAAGCAGAAAGGCAAAGAGAGTCCGGATGAGCCTGTATCAAAAGTTGGAGACAACCCGCAGGCAAGCAGCAGCCAGATGGGAGCTACAAGCAGCGAGCAGGGAGCTACAGCCACTGATATGATGACTTCCATGTTTAACAGCTTTGCCAACATCAACATCAACATTACTGGTGTTGTGCAGGAAGAGGAGGAAGAGCACAACGCCTGGGGCGATGATGGCACGGATGAACTTCTGGGAGAGCGCGCGCGAGAGTTGCAAGAGGCACGTGGCATTGTAGTTCCTATGCTGCAAGCAAAGCCTGCCGGGCGGGAGCGCTTTGCAAAACGAAAGAATCGCGGAAAGGGGCCCAATCTTGAAGTGCCGACCGAGCCCATGTCCCGCGATTCTGGCTCTGCCAAGTCATCTTCACCATGTGCGCTGGCCTTTGCAGAGGACTCCCAACGAGAACGGCTTGCGCGGCGGAAGCAGAAGTCACAGCGAGGCGCGCGCAGTGAAGCTGCCTCGCCATCGCTGTTCGCGGCAGCTGCCACAAGCCTTGTGCAATTTCAACAGCTTTTCAATTTGACCCAATCGCGGAATTCAGAAGACGAGGACGAGTGCTTCAGTATCTGGGGACCAGACGACACGCCTGCACATTACGAGGAGCGGTTGCTGGCGTTGGAGAAGGCTCGCAGTGAGCAAGCTGCTGCGCGAGTTCCGCACCATCACGCTGCTCGCGCCAAGAGGAAGCCGGAGGTGAAGGCAGGCACACAAGTGGTCCCCAAAGTTGATGACGCGAAGCAGGACAGCTTGTTTTGAGCTCGAGCGTGGAATTGTTTGCTTTGGGCAATGAATCTCCGCCACTTTCTAGAAACAATCCGAACACAGGAGGTGCTTGTTTTTCAATCAAGCAGTTTGGGAGGCAGTTGAGCTTGTGAAAAGAGCGCCCCTCGCAGGAAGAAGATCCTTTCCTTCTAGCCCACGAGTCGAGCCAAAGAGCTGCTTCCTTCCTGGGCTGACAAGTTGCACGTGAAATTGGCGCCGTGTTCTCGCGGGTGTGTCCCAACGGATCCCTCCGAATGGCCAGCTTACATCTGGTTTCTCTTTTGGAACGCCCGAGGTCTGGACACACCCCACCGAGATGCACGGCGGTGTTACTCAAATCGGATAACGCAGCTTCGCCCGGAACCTTGCCGGCTGCAGGGCAAGCTTCGGGACAGGCGCGCCCAAGGCGGCCAAGCCCGTGAGGTGCGGTCAAACACGACTCCCACCTCCAGTGTTATGCACGGTAGCATATTTTGACCGTGGCTCACGCGGATTGTCGGAGATGTGCAGGAGGAAAGGTGATGGATCTCGACTTGTATGGCAAATCAGTCGTGTATGTCTTGTGAACAGGTTGCTTTCACGCAGCACGTCAGCCCCTTGCCATTCTTACGTCGTCACATTTTGGATTGTCCGTCTGGTTATGCGACGTGTGCATTTTCCTAGCTAGCAGTTGGTGAAGTCACTTCTCGTGAGACTGGATCAGAACTTCAAACAGCGTGAACGGTGGCCGCTCATTTTTCGGTGCTTCCAAATTTAGGTATTGGATCAAGTTTCTAACCAAGCACATTTGGGTGCTTTCCGCCAGGTTGATTGATGACTTTTGCGCTGGCTCCAGGCACCGTTCAACCATCAGCCATGCGCTCGTCTTGATGAGCTGGGCTGGCGTTGCTGCGCAATGCCGGAAGCAGCGCAGGGGCAGGCGCGAATCATGCCATCGGCTCTCTTTTGCTTCAGTGTTTTGTTTTGAGCGCTTTTGTGCGAGCTCTATATGCAGTCTTCTGTTCCTAAACCAGATGTTTCATTGTCGAGCATCTTTGACGTCTAAGCTTTGTTATGTTGCTTGAGTTTTTGGCTCCTTCATGGAGGTCGATCAAACTTGGTGAGTGGGCTATAGTATGCGTACAGACACCCAGACAGAGAGACGGCAGGCAGGCAAGCAGGCACGCAAGCGTAGGAAATAGCAGGTACATATATATATATATGAAATAGAGTATATGGTTTATGGCCCGTGGTGGTACCACGTGCACTCTTGACCTAGGCCATGAACAGAGATGCCATGGCTGCCAGCGGCGGCAGCTTCAAGGGCAGCGGCAAGCTGAAGACGGTGGGCCTGGATGGATCCCGGGGCGCCCGGAGCTCACTCAGAGCCCGATTTGACCATTTTTTTTTTGGTTCTTGTTTTCCCTTACACACTTTCTTCAACGTTGATGCCGTTTGGGGACATCATGTTGACTTGGGTTCCGGTGTGAGTTGCACGTTTTAGGAGCCGCTGATGATGCGCACTGAGTCAAAGACTCAAGGACCGGAGGTGAAGACGTGCAGCGGTAGGTGCATGCACTTGGCAAAGTACCAAA
The DNA here is from genome assembly GCA_963377175.1 of Effrenium voratum. Taxonomy (NCBI): domain Eukaryota; class Dinophyceae; order Suessiales; family Symbiodiniaceae; genus Effrenium; species Effrenium voratum. The sequence continues at coordinate 16,278 of CAUJNA010002494.1, read as the reverse complement.
CTACCAAACTACCATCCGCTTGCGAAGATGCCAGATCCTGCCAAGCCAGGGCAAGGTTCACATCTCACATACACAACACTTGCCAGTTTGGGCTTCGCAGGACGTGTAGCATCGCGCACGCCCGTGCCCCCATCGAAGGATGTGACACCGCGGCCACCTCAAGCCACGGGCTTGCTGCATGCTACCTGCCTGCTCTTTGAGGGAGCAGCTGCACCTCTTCTTGTTTCCAAGCAGCTTAGAACACCCAGAGGCTGGGTATCTGTCTATGTGTGCTTGGTTTTTGCCGTGTTGCCAGTTGCTGCTGTGTCAGTTTGTTTTCGTTGCCAGTCCACTGGACGCCTGGAGATCTTTGCTCGCTTCGGACCAGTGGATGAGGCTCGTAGAGTTTCTGTTTCTCGTTCGTTCGATTCTGCTTCGAAAGGTCTTTCTTTTCGTTTTTTTCGTGTGAGGCTGGGAAGCTTCGCGGTGGCATTTCCGGGTCCCATGTTCACACGGTACTCGCCTCAGCCGTCGGCATCTTGCATCTGCCAGCGATGGAATTGTGATGTGTGATGTGGTCCCGACACCCCTTCACTTGAGGCTTGTAGGGATGGTCGACCCTTGATAGGGAATTTTAGTTCATCATTGTCAGGGGGTTCTTAAGAAGGAATCCAAGACCATGATGCTACGGGGTTCATGGCTTCTGTCAGGACTTGGAGCTTCGGCAAATGATCCATCACGAGACGCGGGAGGAGCGCATGTGACCATAAAGCGCTGTGAGTCGGAATAAAAAGAGCCTTGCAGATGCTGTTCACGCTCTTCAAGAAGCCGAGAGAAACTGTGGAGGCCAGTGAATGTGAATGTCGTGCACAGCCCTGCCAATGTCAACCGGCTGGTCCGACAAGACGACTGATTGTTACTTGTTATGCTGCTTTGATAACACCCGCTGATGAAATTCTCTTCTTTCCCGCAGCAGAGATGCCTCTCCACAAGAGCACGCCATGCAGTTGGTCACATTTTGAACTGAATGATGTCGTGTGTTAAATGCCTCTCGCGTTGAGGTCATTGTTGACGGACTTCTGCCTGCGGCCATGGTGTATAACTACACTTGGCAAGAGGTTCCGCTTGTGGACTGCGGAAGAGACAGAGAGAGAGAGAGAGAGAGAGAGAGAACGGGAGAGGGGGAGATGTTCCCCAATGCCAGGTAAAGCAGCTGCTCAAGCCTTGCTTCCAAGAGATGGGCAGGTGGGCTGGAATCAGCTTGTCAGAGAATAGACAGTGGACCCTGCAATGCTTGAT
>CAUJNA010002494.1:0-7500 GCA_963377175.1 Effrenium voratum | reverse complement strand
ACAAGCCCCGCAGCGGAGAGAGTTCTTTTGCAAATCATCTTCTTTTCGCAGGTATTGCGTTTTTTTTGCAAAACACACCTGTATACTCGCATGTTGATTTACACCTTTGGACTCCTTCAAGCCCACATGTAAGTTTTAAACCGGTAGGTGAATGAGTTCAATCGAGCAGTAAACAGGTGTATTCTTTGCAGCACCCAACGGGTGTTGGATTTGGGGGTTTTGCACCGACCGGCTGAGGGTGCAGAGCGCAGACGCAGTACTTCGAGGTGCTGCAGTGCTCCGGATTTGATGCTTTGACCTCTCTGAAAACACCACGAGGCAAAGCACCAAACCCGCCCAGACACACAAACAAACAAGCAAGCAAGCAAACCAGCAAACACAGACAGACAGACAGACAGACAGAGACAGACAGACAGGCAGGGAGGCAGGCAGGCAGGCCAACGAACGAACGGAGGGACCGACGGACGAACAAAAAGACAACGAGGCCAACAACAGTTCAATCGAACAAACAAAGAAGCGAAATAACAAACATGCATACACACACACATACATACATACATACATGCATGTATGCATGCATACACATACATACACACATACATACACACACACACACATACATACATACATACATACTTACTTACTTACTTACTTACTTACTTACTTACTTACTATACGTACATACATACATACATACATACATACATACCTACCTACATACATACATACATACATACATACATACATACATACGTACATACATACACACACACACGTACGTGAGTACGTACACACATACATACATACATACATACATACAGACATACATACATACATACATACATACATACACACACACACACGTACGTGAGTACGTACACACATACATACATACATACATACATACATACATACATACATACATACATACATACATACATACATACATACATACATACATACATACATATATACATATATACATACACACATACATACACACATACAGACATATACATACAGACATATACATACAGACATATACATACATACATACATACATACATACATACATACATACATACATACATACATACATACATACATACATACATACATACATACATACATACATACATACATTACATACATTACATACATTACATACATTACATACATACATTACATTACATTACATTACATTACATTACATTACATTACATTACATTACATTACATTACATTACATTACATTACATTACATTATATTACATTACATTACATACATACATACATACATTACATACATACATACATACATACATACATACATACATACATACATACATACATACATACATACATACATACATTACATACACACACACACATACATACATACATACATACATACATACATACATACATACATACATACATACATACATACATACATACATACATACATACATACATACATACATACATACATACATACATACATACATACATACATACATACTATACATACTATACACACATACTATACATACGTACGTACATACATACATACATACGTTCATACATACATACATACATACATACATACATACATACATACATACATACATACATACATACATACATACATACATACACACACACACACGTACGTGAGTACGTACACACATACGTACATGCATACATACATACATGCGCATGCACACACACACACACAAAGTATGAAGAAACACATGTGCCAGGCAATTTGTTCGGCTTCAGCACTGTGGGCCGTGAGAGAGCGCTTTAGGTACCGGGGCCCTTCCCAATGCACAAGATGTCAGTGCAGGAGTCTAAGATTCCGGTCCCGACTGCGTGGTTTACCGCAGCTCGCGTAAGGTCTGAACCAGAACTCGGAGGTGTGCAGAGAGCTTCGGTCGGGCTTCTTCTTGAGAGAGAAGGGCTGCCAGGACGGTGCGAGGGGTTCAGGGCGTGGGATGCACAGGTTCAATCAGAATACTCTTTGTGTATGCATAATGTGGGAAAGACAATGGGGCCTTGTAAAAGTTTCCACAAAAACCAAGGGACTCACACATTTTCCTGTCCTCTTGGGGAGACGAGTAGCTTCGACCTGAAGGGTTGGCAAAGGATCCTTTTGGGCTGTGTAGGCAACGCAATGTGTCCCCAGCCTGACGTCCCCTCTCCTGATGGTCGCCAGGGCTGTGAGGCTGTTAGGATTACCACAAGGCCTCATGATCCGGCGGGCCCTTAAAGCTCGATGCGCTCCTCTCTGACTCCAAGTTTTCTGCCTGAGAAAGAGCAAGCTAGCAGATGGCTGGGCATCTTCTTGCTCTGAGAGAGAAGGACCTGACTCAGGACACGAAGATCTGTACCAACTGCGCCTATGGCAATGGCACAGCTCCCACCACCTGTGTGTGCGAGAATCCGCCCTTCTCGGTGCCAGCCAAGTGCGCAAGAGCTACAAGTACCATCAGAGTGGGACGAAACTGTTTGCCCCCAACGGAAACGGGAATTGGGAAGGTTCAGTGTTGTTGTGGGAAGTCAACCCCCGGATATTTTCTCCAGACCAACAGTAGGCTACCAACAGCGATTGCGCAAGGTACAATGAAGAGTGCGGCATGGGCAAGGAGTGTGCTGAGGCGGGAAAGGGCGCACGCGGAAGGCACGCAAAGGCCAGAATGACAGAGGTGAAAGGTGTTGCTTGGGTATTTCCTATATTTGGTCTGAGCTCAGCTTTTAAACGGGAGATGCTGGTCTACTTCTTGGAAGACGCTTTGAGTGGTGGTTGGTAGATTTGAAACAATTTAAAAGTTTTGTGTGCGCAGGCAACAGCGCATTTGGGCATCATTGTATCATTGTGATGCTGGTCTATTCCGTTCCTCAATCATGATGTTGCCCAAGCTCTCTTCCCTCGTTGGAGTGGCTGCGTCAGGGCGAAGGCATTTGCTACCGGCCGTGCCGGGCGCTCAGTGCGGCAATTCGTCGCGCATACCTTGCTGTGTGCGGGGCACGCGTGGGGCTTGCGGCGTGCGGAGGTATGACTTTCTTGCACGTGACCTCCTGCCCAGTCGACTACTGTCAGTGGAACAGACTGACCCTGATATGCGAAGATAGGCTGGAACACAAGGGTGACAGGCTTGCCAGGCCCAATCTCGAGCAACCCCACCCTTCGCTCCAAGTTAACACCTTTGTGCTCAGGCTTCGCAAGCTGCTTTGTTTCCTGAAGGTTCACTCAGGTAACCCTGAATGGGTGGTGTATATTGGTGGTTTGGGGATTTGATCCGGTTCTGTACGGCGTAAATGGGAAACCCCCCAACCTCCAAACCACCAATCCACATAGAGGGAGGCTTCACTAGGCAGCTCAGCTTAGCAAGTCAGGCCATGGCGCTTGCTGGCTGTCAGGTCAATGGACATGCCCACGGTCTATTGGCGTGACACCAGCGTAGGCTCGGACGGGAGGAAAGCATGCCGCAAATAGCTCTCACCAAGGTTAGTTGAACGTTCCCCAATTCCAATGTTTATGTTTCCTGTCTTTGAACCGTGTTTTTGTTCTTTCTTTTTTTCGGGGGGTGGCGAGGGACCCTGGATTATCTGCCCGCGCAAATGGGGTCGCCGAGGTGCAACGGTGACCGAGAAGGCCGTAGAGATCATCCAGAGGACGGAGCCTGCCGCCGCATACTTCCCGATGAGCCGGGGCCTCTGCGCGACTGAATCTCAAGATTGGGGGAACCGCTTTGTCGCCGGAGCTTTTCCACATGTCCCCAAAACACAAACCGCAAAGCGCAGAGCCACGTTGGTCCTGTTTCTGGGCGTTGGGCCCGTGGACTTCAAGAGACACGCTTCGTCTCGCTACACATCGCTCAGGCTTTGCCGCTTTCCGGAAGAGCGCGGAAGGGTTCCGGATCGAAGGTGTTCTGATTGAGGCTGGCACGAAGACGGGTCGCGCTCCTGAAATCAGTTTTCTGCTTCCCAACATGTGTCAACAGCAACGCGTCGCATCCAGCCGAACAGAGTTGAAGGCTGACTGGGTGTGCCTTGCCAGAACATCACTCAGCCGGACGCGTTGTTCTTGCAGCTGGACACAAACATTGATGGCGAGCTCAGCGTGCAAGAGCGGGGCGCTTGCTTCAAAAGCGCTGCGCTTGCCGGCTTTCGCTTTTCATCCGCCACCGGGCAACTCATTTAGTGTTTCCCAGGTTTGCGCACATTGGAACCGTATTTCAGTCGCTGAGCAATGCAGCCGGGGGCTGAATGCAAAGCCTGCCACTTTGCTGCGCTTGGGTCTGTAGGTGCTGGAGATGAGGACAACACAGGCCGTGACTGACCATTGTGCTATCGGCTTGTAGCGGTGTCTCTCTGCAGGCTGCTGCCCGGCGTCTTCAGGAAAGCGTCCCGAAGCAGCAAGCCACGCCGGAGGTTGGATGTTGGACTTTTTGCAAGCATCGCGGGGATGGCACGAATTCGAGCTTGTCTGAAAAGTAGGGATCCGTCCATCCTTGGGCCCCAAATTCTGAGATCCGTTTGGCAAGGTTCTGTGGACTTGGAAGCAAGCTACTGCCAGGTGTGCAATGCTCGAAATCCGCGGCAGTATTTCTGCAGCTTCGATGCAGATTGCAAGATGGATTGCAAGGCTCGCACCTGAGCAGGGGTCTATGTTCACTACTGTTGGATCACCAAGATGCTATTGGATTATTGAGATTACTAATCTGTCTCTGTGGGGCAGTCGAGACCTGCATTTTGATCCCTCTCAGAGCGTCTGAGAGGCTTGCGGCTGGAAGAGCGCCACAGACCGTGCCTTCTCGGTGTGCGTGCAGCCTTCGCCAGAGGCGTCGCGTCAGAATCTGGCAACATCCGGGTGACGGAACCATTGCTGATTTCATATCGTCATAGCTTGAAAGGCAATAGGTAATGAATGAAAGCAAACACAGGGACATTAACATTCAGATGCCACCGGTTTCCTGGTCCTGCCAGGTGTGCCATGCGGATGGTGGGCAGGTGTGCAGTTGCTGTTTTCGACGATCGATTGTCCCGAGATGCATCAGACCCTGCGTGCAGGTCTTTTGCCCTTCGGACGATCAATGCCACCCGCCTGGTGACTGCAGCAACTGTGTAGATAGGACCGCCTCGATGATGTCCGCCCAAGTGGCAAATGCTCTCAACTAGAAATTGGCAGGACGGTTGTCGACCACGCACAGTATACTTGCTTGGCGCTTTGGTGCCTCGACGATTGAACGTTGAACGTTCAGAGCCGATCCGGTGTGCGGAATGGAAAGAAAGTGATCGCCAGGTGGGATCCTAAGCCTTTAACTGAGTGGACAAACTGGGTTTGCCGCTGGCGGAACAAGGCTCGTGCTGCATCGGAGAAAGCTCAGACGCTGTCGCATGCGCAGGTGGGCATGCCTTGCAACTTCGACCAGGAGAGAGGGATACTCTCCGCATATTTTGAGTTAGGTTTGGATTCCCTTGGACTGGTTTTTGGTCACTACTAAATAGGTCGTCTTTGCCAGGACTGCATCTATGGGATGCGGCGATGCCTGAGCGGGAATTGCATGCCCTTCCAGCCGTGCCCTCTCGGACAGGTCCGGAGAGCGAGCTTCTCTGGGGTATGTCAAGAAAAGCTCGGGGAACGCTTGGTCATGTTGCTTTTAATAAAATAGTCCCCCGCAGTTTCCCGTCCAACCAGAGGGTTCCCTCATTTCGACAAGCCATTCGCGAAGCCCGTGCGGGAATCGATCCCTAGAAAGGTACAACGCGAACCAAACCTGCGCGAGCGACTTCGATTGCCCTCATCTTGGTTTCTATTGTCCTTCCGACCCCACTGGCGGTCAGAATCCCTACTGGGCGCCGCTCTCAGCTTTACCACAGTGATTGTCAAACCACAGGGAGTCAACCAGTTGTTGAGGTTCCCCACGGCATTGCATGGATTTGGTTTTTGTTGGTTTGTTTGGTCGGCTGGCTCAACTTGCCATGTCAGGTGCAGTACTGCAGAGCCCAGCGCAGCGAAGGCATGACCTGCGCGGAGGACCGCGAGTGCCGGGCGCCCCAAGGCCTTGCCCCCGAAACGGGCCGAGGCCCAGTTGACCCGCGAGTGCCCTCTTTGGATAGTGAATTGGTTTTCAGGGGAAATCACGGGGAACCTCAAAACCAATGGTACCATTTTTGGGTAGGTGCACAACCCATTTTAGTCTATTTTAGTGGGGATTGGGATGTTCGCTGGGGGTACCGGAGTTTGACCCATGGCCACCTGTTTTGAGGGCTCTCTTTTGCATTCCGCAAAACCGGAGGCCAGCCTGGGATGCGCTGCAACACCGGGGAGCCCCAGCCTCGGTGTCGGAGCCTCTTCTCCCTGGACATAGGCCGGGCTGGGGTTCGTGTGCCCCGACAAGTGGGCGTGATTTGTGAGGATACTTTGTTAATGTTGAAACGCATGTGGAAACATGAACTGTGTTTGAAATGCTTGACCATAATGGCCCCGGCCATTTTGGCTCAAGCTTGGATCTTGGGTTCTCTGAACCCAACTTTGTGTAAAATTTGAGGGGAGTCACTTCCGAACCAACCCCGAACCAGCAATGGCCTCCTCGGCGACTTCGGCAACTTCCTTCGAGTTGATTGAGGACCAGGCACTCACCGCGGAGGAGGTGGAAATGGCCAGCCAGGAGGCCCAGGAAGTCCGCACACGGAGGCGGCTGTGGCGGCCGGCCTGGTGTTGGATGAGCCCGAGGCGCCCCCGTCGGCATCGGCCACCGATGTGATGAACGACCTCTCCAGTGCACTGGAGCGGCTCCGTGTGGCCTTCTCCACACCGACTCCCGGCCTGGGTGCCCCTGGCCCCGCCGAGGACGAGGACAAGGAGATGAGCGATGCGGCCACCAACGAAGAGGCTGAAGGGCTTCGTGGCGGCCTCCCAGAAGACCACGGCCCCGGTGAACAAACCGGTCTCCCTGGTGCCGGTGGATGGCCGTCCTGGCTATTTCAAGCTAGTGGACCTCCCAGACCTCTTCCCGGTCCTTCCGGCATCGGCGGCCACGTTGCTGAGGGACGTCACGGTGGAGGAGGCGGTCTCCCTGTTCCACAAGTTTGTCGGTAAGAATCTCACGGAGGACTTGGTGGTTCGCATCCTGGAGGCCTATGTTCCGATGAAGATCCAGATCCGGCAGGAGGAGGTCTGGGCCTCACAGTTCCAGCGGAATAAGGCATGCATTGGCACCCAGCGGATGCACAGACTCAATGCCGGCCACTCGGACTACAAATTCATGTGTAAGGCATGCGGCACGGGGTGGCCGGAGGCAGCCAATCAATGCTGGGTCTGCCCGGGCAAGGAGTTTGTCCCCTTCCAGGCACCCTCGGCTACCTACGAGGCGGACGGCGTCACGTACAACCTGCTCATTGTGGAGGGAAGGCGACCTGGATCCAGCAGTGGGATGGGGGAAGCCTGGGTGCCGCTGGCCCCGGTGGTACCCGGGCACAGGCAGACCGCAAC
>CAUJNA010002493.1:0-31992 GCA_963377175.1 Effrenium voratum | reverse complement strand
GCAAAACTTGGTCCTGGACCATGTTCCTACCCCAAAATGGTACCATTGGTTTTGACCCACATATTCTCCCACCAACTCACCTGGAACCTGGCAAAACTTGGTCCTGGACCATGTTCCTACCCCAAAATGGTACCATTGGTTTTGTCCCACCAACTCACCTGGAACCTGGCAAAACTTGGTCCTGGACCATGTTCCTACCCATGGTACCATTGGTTTTGACCCACATATTCTCCCACCAACTCACCTGGAACCTGGCAAAACTTGGTCCTGGACCATGTTCCTACCCCAAAATGGTACCATTGGTTTGACCCACATATTCTCCCACCAACTCACCTGGAACCTGGCAAAACTTGGTCCTGGACCATGTTCCTACCCCAAAATGGTACCATTGGTTTGACCCACATATTCTCCCACCAACTCACCTGGAACCTGGCAAAACTTGGTCCTGGACCATGTTCCTACCCCAAAATGGTACCATTGGTGTTGACCCACATATTCTCCCACCAACTCACCTGGAACCTGGCAAAACTTGGTCCTGGACCATGTTCCTTTTAAAGGCACCGGGTCCCCGTTTTGCGAGTTCCAAGTTCATCGGTGGGTCCCTGGGGCTCGAACCTTCGCTTCGCGGGCCGCGTTTCGGCCTGTGAGCTCAAGCTTCAGCGGGTTGCAGCAGGAAGAGGTCACCGGCACGTGCTGGAAATGCACCAGCTGCTTCTGATCCCTCGACCGGCTTGAAAATATGAATGAAGCATCTGTATGAAAGGCTCAAGGAAAAGCATGTTTTGTTGTTGGCTTTTTCAGGGATAAAGCACCTGATGTATGAAAGCCCCAAGGACGTATATAGTGTTGTTTGTTGAACACATGGGCTCCCAAAAATTGGCTTAAAAACGGCATAACGCACCTGATGTATGCCGCCCCCCCCCCCCTCCCAAAGAAAAACATATTTGCATGTTGCTTTTTGAACACATGGCCGCCAAAAAAGTGGGGAACCAAGCAAAGGGTGAGATCCAATTCCGCGGAAACGAAACCATTTGTTAGATGCGAGTGCGACAAACAAAACCGCAAGTCGACAAATGTATCCGAAGAAAAAAACACATAAAGAACACCGTATGACAACAAAAACAACGGTCTCCAAACATGGGGGGGAACCAAACAATGATGCTTCTCAAAACTGCATAGCCTTCATGCATAAAGGAAGGCCAACACGGGGCAAATGCTTTTTGTTGAGGACTCAAACCAAAGGAAGACAAAACAAGCATGCATGTTCCTTAAAAAAGCGGGGGCTAAGAAACAAAGGAAAGCAAATTCGACAAACGGCCTCCAAATACAGAAACTCAAGCCAACGCATGACATAGTCTATGGGCCTCCAACAACAACATCAAACGCAAACAATGCAAGATGCCTTCGGTCCAAAATCATACGACTCACCACTGCATGAACATGGGTGGATTAACCATATTTCGTCCAAGGGAAGTCATTGCAGCCCAATACTGACTGCTTGTCCCTAGATTGCCACTAAACCAGCCGATTCGCCTCAAGCAAGTGAAGGTTGCTCCTCGAAATCAGCGAACCCACACAAAATGAGCAATCCCCGCCTGGTTTCAAGTATATCCCCTGAGCCTCAATCAAAAGCACGGCTTGGTGCAGGAGGAAAACACGCTCTCAAACAAATTATGGAGAAAACAAAGGTGTTAGAAACCACAGTCTCCAAAGATACAATTCAATGGGAAACAAGCGTCTGCAAGCATGTGAACAAGTTGGTGGGCTCTCTTTTCGTTTTGAATGTGGATCAAATTCCCTTGTTGATTCCAGTGTGCGAGATGTGCTTTCTCCCGCTTCACTTTGCCTCTCTTCGAAGGGTCTGATCCCTCGATGAGGAACACAAGGGGAAGAAGCCAGGAAGTAAGCCAGATATTAAGGGCTTGGCTAACTTTCCGTATAATTTCCTGCAGCTGGTGTCTTAGAAGCAGAAGCATGGAACGTTGACTGACATGGAACCGAACAAGAGTGCTACTTCATTTTGGCCTGCTTGCATCCATGTCAATCTTCAGAAAGTCATAAGTCAGCTATCCCAAATTTGGGTGCCAAGCCATGCTTAATCAGTCAGGCGTGATGGTAGATGTATCTATCATAAAGGTGTCCAGCAGTCTTGTAGTTGAATGCGTATGTGTCACAATTGGGGGAGGCCTGTGCAAGTGTGCTTTTCTTTTGGTGTCGCTTTAAGCCTACAAAAGGGTACCAAGCCTTGGCAAGAACGCATCCCGCCGTTTTCATTTGGGGAATCCCTGTTCCCTGGAGGGAGAAGGGGGCTTGGGTTTCCACGACAACTCGCTAGAGGGTCTGGAGGGGGCTTGAAAGCAGCGAGTCCTGAAGGCCTTATGGATTTGGGAGTGTCGATTTTTCTCGGAACCCTCAAACACGAGAGTGCTCCTTTGGGCTTCCCAAGGGAGGGTTTTGAAGGGTTCCCTTGAAAGGAAAAAGGTCAACAGGGTCCAAAAGGGGTACACCCCCCTCTTCCCCCCCCCCCCCCCGCCTCAAAAAATAAGGGACATCCCCCCGCCCATTTTGAGACACACCTCGGCTTCCCCACAAAAGTTCACTTCGCCGAGCGGCGAGCTCAGCTCCGTGTCCTCCTCCAGGAAGGGGCGAAAGTCGCCGGTGACCTCCTCCGCAAGTGGAAAAAAAGGTCTACCACGCGGACATATGGCCATAGGTCAAAAGCCATAGGTGCCCCCAGTGAACATCCCAATCCCCACTAAAATAGACCAAACTGGGTGGTGCACCTACCCCAAAATGGTACCATTAATTTTGACCCGCAGCCATATTCTCCCACCAACAAACCTGGAGCCTGGTGGACCATTTTCCTTTTGAAGGCACCAGGTGCCCTTCTCAGGTTCCAACCGAATTGGTGGGAGGGCAAACCCTTCTGGAGGGAAGCCAACATGAAACCCAAAGGAAAAGCAGCTGGCTGTTCAGAACGAGGCAACCTAGCTTGGGAGGTTCAAGGGAATCTCGGTGAATTCAACTCATTTGAGCAGTTCCTGAAAAAATATGTTTCCTGAAATATAGTTGTGGATGTTGAGAGAGACACAAGCTGGCTTGATGTTTCTTTGTAAGCCCATATTTGAGATGCTTCTTCTTGAAGCAATGGGAAAAGGAACGAGAGACGAGTGCATGAGGATAACGAAGAAACGCGGAAAGAGACAAGACACGGCTCCCTTTCTCACCTCCTAATCACATCCTAGATACAGAGGTGAAAGGGATGGGACATGTCCTCGTTCATTCGCCCGTGTTCTCGCCATCATTCACCGTGTCCATGAAAGAGAGGGCGGGCCACATCACACATTCACACCCTTCGGTCATAAGAAATAGCCCGACATATCCTCAACTTGCCTTTTCATGTAATTAATTGGCGAGTTGCATCTGTTCCCATTAAATCTCAAGTAATAGAAATGAAAGAAGACTGGGAACAAATAGGACCCTTTTTCTCTTCTTTGCTTTTCCTCTTCAAATTTTAATTGTGTCCGGAAAAGCATTGAAGAAGAGGCAAAGGGATGGCACTCTCTTTTACTCTCATTCACTTGTCTGACCTCTCGTTCCTTTCTCTCTCCTATTCCTTTCTTTTACTCTCTTAAGTTCATCTCTGATACACTTGACAGCGAGGAAACGAGGTGGACAAGGGTGAAGAGATGAGCGGGAGCTAGGACACACAGTGGACAGGCGACGAGGGAAAGGAACGGCCCGTTTGCTTCACTCACTATCACCTATCTCCTTCCTCTAGAATCCATCCCGCCTCTCAGTCTCTATGAGGCAAGGGATGGGGGAGAGAGGAGACTTGTCCATTGGCCATCACATCTCTCCAAGAGCTGCAAACGATGGGAGCTAGCGAAGATCCCTGTGCAAGCGGACCATGTGAGTAATTAGCATCCGGAAGGAGCCAGTTTGCTGGAGCCCATCCAACGGGCCACTTTTTTTTTCTTCTCCAGTTTGTGTCACTGGTGAACTCAGCACGTCTTTGGCCAGGGTTGCTAAGTGCAGAGTCCTTCAAGGCAAAACACAAATCGCAACGCATGCAAGATACGCCATTTGTTCCTTGGGCCTTACACCTATTTTCATCAAAGGCTGCATTTCCTCTTTAAATATATTTATGTTCTGTTTCCGGGACCGCCACATCCGACATATTTCTCCATGCGGGCCCCTGCCATTGACTTCCATTTGCTAAAGCCCCTGGAAAAAATAAGATCATATGTCGAGTAGTGATGGATTCCATTTAAAACCAACAAGGGAAAAACAAAAAAAAGTAGTCCTTTCAGTCTGGGTGCGATCCACAAACCAGAAGTACGAACTTGCCTAGATGATGCTTAAGGCCTTTGGTGAACAATGGGCAACGGGACAAACCAAAAGGGCAAAGGAAACGTGTCTTTGTTTGATTCCCACAATGTCTTGTTGATCCCCGTTTTTCTGATGCTCATCTCAATTCAACTACCAGGAGAGCGCGGCATGGCTTTCAAGTAATGGGCGCTTTGGGTGACCTCAATGGTTGGTTTTCCCCCCTAAGGAGGGGAGGGTCCACCAACCACGTCCGCTACTTTTCCAAGGGTCACCCTCCAACTCATGTGGAGGGGATCCTTTCAGGTCTAAGCACCACAAGGGACCGCAAGGAAAGCCACAAACGGGCATACATGGGAAATGGACCGGTGCTGACATATGTCCACCAACCGTGTTCAAGGACAGGCCAAACAAAAACGGCCTGTCTTTCTGGTGGGTGCCCTCAAAACAAACGCACCCAAAAAAGAAAAGACGCACTGGAAACCCCTTTGCATTTGCTCACCCTGGTGATTCGACGATTGACAGGTGAAAGTCCAAATCTCGGCCTTGTGATGGGGGCTGGGGAGAGGGAGCCCAAATAAGCCCTGATTAAATTAAGCCCCTAACAAGGCCTCATTTAGGGCTTATTTGGCCATGGGTCGAAATCCCGTACCTTCAGTGAACATCCCACTCCCCACTAAAATAGGTTCCAAAATGAGTGGTGCACCTACCCCAACCCCAAAATAGTCCCATTGGTTTTGACCCACACCCATTTGGGCTCCCTCCCCCTCCCCTCCCACCCAGCCCCCATCCCTTTCTCCTTGAAGCGCCACTCGCTGGCACGCAGCACGAGTCCTTGGAGCGGTGAGGGGCGCTTCGATAGCAACCAGCACTCACTTAGCATAGTAACAGTGATAATCATAGTAGCAACATGTAGCACTATTAATCAAAAAAAATGATGATAATGACACTAGTCATATCAATAATAACAATAAACTATCAATGATAGTATTAAACACATAGAATGACAAGCATACTGCTATGCATGATAATACACTAACAACAACAATCTTAACACACATAGAATCACTCACGTCGTGCTTCTACGGCATGTGCGTTGTGTCATGTTATGGCAGGGAAGCCAAGAGTTAGAATATGGGAGTTTGACAACATGTTCCAATGTCGAAATGGAACACACATGACGTAGAAACACCGCCTTCGCGGCAACGCTCTCGCACCAGGTTGTCCGAGAAAAAAAAGAAGCCTACAGCAGCACTCTAGTTCCTCAAGTCAGGCATCGTCCCTCCTTCTCAACATGCTTAAACGAGCCACATGTAGCCCCAAGCTGCAATGATCAAACAATCTGGGAGACTGCCAGAATATTCGATCTGTTTCGGGTGGGGTGATCTTGAGCAGCACAGCTGTGTACAAAAGGAGTAAGCACGCAGCTCTGCTCCGTTCCTGAGAAGAAACCCATCCCCCATGGCAGATCCATTTAAGAACAACAGTCTGAGAGGACCCCATTCCATATTGAGAGGAAAACACATACATGTTGAGAGGAAACCCATGCACGTTGAGAGGAAAGCCATCCAGTTTGACTGGAAACCCAAGCAAACCCATAAGTTTCGAAAGGACATCCGTCCATTTTGAGAGCAAGCCCGGCCATGTTGAGAGAAGAAGCCATCCATTTTAAGAGAACATATCTAAAACTGAGAGGAATCCCATCCACTTTGAGAGGAAACCACTTCGATTTTTTACAGGAAATGCTGAAAGGAACCCCCTCAAATTTTGAGAGGACCCCGTCAATTTTGTCAGGAACCTCCTTCATTTTGAGAGGGAACCCATCTATGTTGCAGAACCTCGTAGTTACTTAGAGAACCACAACCATTTTGAGAGGACGGCAATCCATTTCGAGAGAAAACCATGTCATTTTGAGAGGAGCGGGGATTGGGGGCACTCCCGAGGAATTTTCAGCGAAAAAACCTCCGCGAGCTTGAGCTGAGTCCAGGGTCTCACACTGCCATCGGCCCAAACTGCCGGGAAGACCGGCACGCCGCCAGTGTCCAACGGAAACCTCGGCTGACACTGCTGTAGACAAACCATGTGGCAGGGTCGTAATATATATATATATATATATGTTGTTCCCCCAAAGAAAAAACTGTTTGCAGCACTCGCTGGTATAGGTGGGTTTTGGAGGGGGGGTAGCATATATATATATATATATAATATATATGAATATTGCAAACGAAGGATCTCCCGTCACCCAAAACATGGAACTTGAATGAAAGGCCATGAAAGACAAGTTGCCTCTAGCAACACTCTGGTGCGTTCCATGTTAGTTGACAGGGCAAGTAAGGCACAACTATGGCACGTCTACTGAGTGGTGTACAAGCACTGCCCAAAAGCTCACTTCCTGAGTGGGCCTAACAAAAGCCCAAACTTGTGGTTTACCCCTAGTCCAACTCCCAAAGAGTCTCCAGCCCACACGGCTGTAAAATCAGACCACTAGGAATCGGACCGCAGGTTCTAGTCCATGTTTCCTTTTGCCAGTATTTTTGACCAACAGCCACATAACTCTCACCATCCCCCCGCATTCGACGGTCAAGTGGCGACACGGGCGCCTGCTCCTCCGTCAGATTCTTCACCGCGACGCAGGCCGTCTTCTCGTCCAGGTCCAAGGCCACGCAGATGGTGTCACCCGCCTGGAGATATCTGGGCAACAAAGGAACAACAACTGACAAATGCTGGGTGGAAGCCGTTCAGCTGCCAGAAGGGTGCGGAAAGAACCAAGACAGGAACAAGAAAAACAGAACTGGGCTGCCCTCAGATCCCCCGCTAAAAGTTTAACTGTTAGTGGGTTAAATGGAAACTACCACTAAACACTAAAAGGAAAAAAAGATAAGGGGATGGCTGGGAGCCACCAAGATAACACTCTTCATGCTAACTCCCGATTTGTTCACCCATCATTCTTGTGTGAGTGAGAACGGGGGACGAAGGATGGACCGGATTATTCTTGTGAGACCAGGCTAATGCATTCAATTGGGAAGTGTTATGGGGGTCATTCCCTGGTTCCCTGCTGAGAACCAGCAGGAAAAAGGACAAAAAAGAAACCAAAACCAACATTGCTCCAAAGACCCAATCGGCACGGTAGACCATTGGTTCCTTGGAAGAACTTTTGGACGTCAGCGGCTAGCCTTAAGAAAGTCACAGACTTGAAACTCTAGGTGTTCTTTTGGAGCAGTTTGTGGCATCAATAGTGAAAATGGATCCGATAAGAAACCAGTGGAATCAGTCTAGACCTAACAAAAAGACCATGTCTTTCCACCCGACTTGGCCAACCCCGACATCACCCCTAGGATGATCGTCTCAAGAAGGAGTGACAGTGACACTCTCAAAGACCTCCTGCAATGGTCATTCCAAAGCCTGAAACAACACATGAACCCTAAGTGCTGGAAAGCATCATGGGCTTTCGCTCAAAATGACCCCGAACCGGTGGAATTGCTCACCTTAAAACAGGCAAACTAACTTAAATCCTGTCTGCTATGGGGAGGCCAGCAAGGTTCCTACATTTCCCCAAAGACATCACCATCTTGGAACTGAACAATTCCCAGCAATCTCGCGTCCGAGAACCCAAAGCCGGTGGGTCAGGTTCGGCCAGTCAGGCGGATGAACTCAGGGGCGAAATGCAACCACAATCTGATTTCTTACAAAAACAAAACTGGGAAGCAGAGTTTATTTGACACAACGCCCCCAAAACGAAAAAAGGCAGTGTGAGACACAACGACTTACGGCTCTTGCGGACCCCATGGTTTTAGCATCGAAAACTGTTCCCCTGCTGTCCCTCGTTGTTGTTTTCCATGGTATGCCTCCTGTCTCGGGTTGATGGATCCTTGGTCGCTTCTCCAATTTTTGGGATCTCCTTGATACTCATACTTTAGAACACACTCAAAATGAAACAGAACCTAGTAATTAGTTTTTTTTTATCCATCCCCGCGTGTTTGCAGGGCCAAATACTGATTGATCCAAGGCTGTCAAGAAAACCCATGGACGGCTATACGGCTATCCCAGCTGAGGGGAGCCGAAGCCGAAGCTTCACACCCAACCATTGGTCCCAGTTTTCAGATCGGAGCAACCAACATTCCCGTGATTTCAATAGCGACTTCCGCCCGGCCTCGTAGGTGAGGGACAAGTCGCCGAAACTCTGTGTCGGCTCGCCATGTTCCTTGCTGGAGGAAAAAAAACAACATGGCTCCCTGATGCCAGCTTCGGAGTATTCCACAGAACTACGATGGTCCTCCGATTTAATCCGAAACTGACACATGGCCACGGCTTAAAATCCCGTACCCGCAGTGAACATCCCAATCCCCACTAATATAGACAATATAGACAAACATGCACAAACATGGGTGGTGCACCTACCCCAAAAAGGGATCCCATTGGTTTTGACCCACACCCATGTCATCTCGCTTCCCGAAGTGGAGTCAGAAGCGTTTTGGTGAGCCATGCTTCCGCGTGATGTTTGGACTTGCTCGCGCAGCGACTTGCGCATTTGAGCATTGCCTAAACCCATGGACCTCTGACACCATCCCAGATTTCATGTTGATTTATACAGACCCTTACGAACAAGCTTCGGGTAGCAACCCACTAACAACATCGCATAGGCCTTGGGGCAAACCGTAACAAAACCCACTAGGATACCTATGGCCAATGGGAATCGGCTCGTGCTTCGAAGTCCAAACTCTACAGCTTGAGGTTGACCGCACAGATCTAGGATTCCGCTTGGATTTTGTTCATGACTGAAAGAGCGAAGTCCATCTATGTTCAACTGACCGTTCCATGATTCACTCACTGAGTGGATTGGCCAAACCGAGTCTGACTTTTGGCTTGCCACTGCCTTGGTTGCTGGGCTTTGACCAGCAACCTGTTCAGCTTTTGAACGAAGAGTTTTACCCAACACACCCGCAATTGAATGCGATACTTCTTTTTCTGCACAACCCAGGTCTTGTTGGTTTTGTTTATCGTTTTAGGTGGGCGATTGATAGAAGCACTCTCGTTCGATCCAGCTCAGGAGTGTCTTTCTCTTCTGCTGAGATAAGCCACTATTAGACGAGGTCGCCAGATACTTCTACCTCACTTTATACATCATTTCCTTGGTGTCCGGGAACTGGAAGCACCCAGCTCTTGTCAGAGGAGAGACTGCGCGCAACAACTGGGTACAGCTACTGCTCCATGAGCTAGACGTTTCGTGGGATTGCCACAATCATAACCTGGCATTTGACGGGTGTACCGAAAACCCAGGTGCAAGAGGTGCGGCTGCACCTGTTTATGGCTGGGACAATCCCCCAAACTCCCAAACTCCATCTACTCGGGTGGTGAGCGTGACTGACAAGATCCTGCCTATTGGTTGGTGGTTGCCCCCCTACCTAGGGTTTCATCCAACTGGCGAATGCTGCCCATCCATGTTGTAAGTTCGGCCAATTTGCCCCGATAGGTTCCCTCGAAGGTCCATGACTGTTGGGACCAATGCTGACCTGGCCAAGAGGACAGGTCGAAGCCGCCAAGACACATCTCCGGGACCAGGTGTTGTACTCTAACCCCACAAAGGGGACCAACCCCCCGACATCATTTTTTAACGTGGGGGCTAGAGAATTTGGGGTCCTTTCACCTTGTCGCAATCCCAAGGTGAAAGTAACTTTCAGCTTGGCAATCTCTTGGGGGGCACTGCTTGGAGCTGCGAAGGAAGCCAAAGGCAAACCGCAATCGTTTTGAGTAATTTGGAGACAAGCCCAATTGAAGACAACCACAAGCTTAAAAAGGCCAAATGATCTTTTGATCAGTGATAGGACATGATCAGCATCAGCCAACGAGGACACGGGAAACTTAGAGAGTCTTAGACTGGTTTTGGGGTCCCATGTGGCCAATCCGACACCGCTTGCCCTTGGCCTGGCAACAAAGCAGCAATCCCACCAGAGAGGGCGAGAGGCGAAGAACTCGCAGAAGTCCGTCCTGCAGCTCAAGAAAAGGGCCACCCACAAGGCAGCTCCCTGGAGTCTACGATTCCATGAAGTCACAGGGTAGCCAAACAGGAAGTTCAAATCGTCGCCAGAGCCCTTTGCATTTGCCTTGACTCCCCGATTGGGTACGGCTCTTTGTTCTGAGAGGCCCGCGAAAGGGCTGGGACCCTCACCTCTATGACAACTCCGTCGCAAAACTTCATAGAACGAAACCAGCAAACAAGGAAAATGCTGGAGTGCCCGACTCTTTTTGTAGAGTACCGCCGCCGGCCAATTGAAAAGGGAATCCAAAGCGCAACACCCCATGTTGGTGGGTGCCATATAGCCACAGCTAAATCTGGAGATCTCTTGGTGGCCGTCGCCCTCACACGTGGAACCTTGTGCTGGATGGGGAAATGCACATTGCCCCCCTCCCCCGCAAAAAAAAGAAGAAGGCGAAACGTGAAAGATCCACCAAACAGCCAAGCAAGCATACCTCTGGGATTTGGTGCGGCACAATTTACTCGGGAGAGATCAAACACCGTAATCCAATGATTATGTAGCAATGCCCCACCATAAGGGGGGACTAATTACTCCTGAGTATAGCTAACTTTTCAGTTGACTGGCTAAAGCCCAAACTGTTGCTTGCCACTAGGGTCTTCCCAACAAGTACGAAGTTCAGGAACCCAGAGTAAGGGAGTGATATTTGTTTCCCTTGGGTGCAATTTTGTCCAAGTGAAAAACATCCGAAACATCGAGCTCCCAATATTTCCTAAGCTGACCTGCGTCGCATTCGTTGAGGCTTTTCGCGGCGATCCATCTGACATAGCACTTCTCATGCCGGTCCTGAAGGAGCCCTGCAGGCGGTCGTGCGTGTTGCTCGCCAAAAACCTTAGCGACTGAAGGATGGGGAAATGAAAGGTGATTCAGCTTTGGGGCTACTAAACAAACGTGGGCCAAACACTGAATAAACAACAACTGCATGCTTGCTGACTCAAACAAACTAAATGACAGAACATGACTCTGGGACAAACCAGGGACCACCCGTGTCTTTTGGGACGAACAATAAGGCAAACCCCAAAGATCCACATCTCGGTGCTCAACAGGGAGCCTGGAACAAAAAACAAGCACCTTAGACTTCTGGCTTCCTGCAGGGGGAATTAGAAACATGTTGGGCTACGTAGCGCCCAGGTTGGTAGAAAAAGGGAATCCTTCTTGAGGTTCAAGGTTTTGGCAACGATCCCCCCCCCACACCAGAACTTGGATTTTGAGGGTGACATTTCACTGGTTGTGGACAAATTCCTGCTCGACAGATGAAACCCCAATTCATGGGAACCACCCTGTTTTGGTTCTTTTGTAGCCATCCGCGGGATTGGGGCAGGGTTTCTCAAAATCTCCCACCCCAATCGCTAACGCTTCGCCGAGATGCTGTTGGGACGCCCAGCCCACCCACAACTCCGGCTCCTGCGAGTCGCAGGTGAGGAGAAGCTCCACCTGTGGATGGGTCAAACATTTCGCGGTTCGCTTCCTCCCAAGAGTGCCACATAGGGTGGAACAATTGGAACACATGCCCAGCATTGTTTATTTTGTTATTATGTCTTGCGTATTCGCAAAAATATAATATGCGAGGTTAAGAGCAGATAAAATAGGGGGCCTTTCGAAGGGACTTGAAGCCTTTGAAGCGCCTCCAGTGGTTGCCCTAAGAACTTGGAATTGCACAAGGGTCCAGATGGTTAAACCAATGGCCCTGCCCTACTCCCAACTTGCAGGGAATGTTGGGTGGAAGTGAACCTGTTGAAAAGTTGGGTGAACATCAGCCAGTTTCAAAAACATAGAGATTGATTCGAGTGCCCGCAAGGAATGAGCTTGACGCCGAGAATCGTCACAACTGGTGGCTTCTTCCGGGAAGGTTCATTCGTTCAACCCTTGATTCCGTGACAGGTCCAGCAAACCCAGGCGAAAGGGGGCCGACCAAGGCCCCAACTCCCAGGCAAAAGGAGGTTGTAGAGGTCCCCATTTCGCTTGGCCCAAGTCCACAAATCATGTTCTGATTCTGCTCCAAATCACCGATATTTTACGAGACCCCTGCTTCTTCCGGATTCGTGTTTTTGTGAAGCTCGGCACTCTTTTGAGTGTGGCTTACAGGGCAACCACAAGCAAGCCGCCCTTTTCATTTTGGGGATCCAAGTTTTAACACATACCCTTCACCAAAGAGCAGGACACTGGCTCCAAGACCTACGGAGCCGTTTCACGATCCTCTTTTGCGAGCCTTGAGTTCCGCGGTCGCCCACAAATGGCGCTCAGCTTTGATGCGTTTTCATTGGTGCAATGTCAACTCCCTGATAGACCTGTCTTCGAAACGGATTGCATTGGACGGAGCATGTTTCATACAGTTGGTTTTCAGGGATACGGGGTGATGACTGGCCAACCCCTCCCCCTTCTGACCCAGGGCCCTCAACAAACGCCACACCCATTTTCAGCCTCAGGCATCGGAACTCTTTTGAAAGGTTCAATTTCAGCGCGAACTAGTGTCTTTTTTGCCGAACCAAAATGTTCAGTGTACACTTTGACCAGGGTTTCATGCTTGTTTCTTTATCCCCAAGATAGGATCAAACACACAGGGGCGTTCTCAAACCTTGCAATAGGCGCAGGCTTCGTTGTTTAGCCCAATCCCAAGGGCGATCCAGTTTCTGCCACCAAAAGATAACCGAGCACGAGGTGAGATCAGTGAGATCGGGAACACACCAGGGAAAAGACCCAGACAAGGCAAAACTTACCGGTTGAAACCAAAGGCCATCTCCAAATCGAGCTCACCACAAAACAAAAAGGAAACGTCCTCCTTCCCATGACTTCAAGGCAACAGTCAGGAGGGAACGCGCCTCTGAGTGGTTGTGAGGACACAGGCTACTTTGGTCTACTCTACATCTTTGGTTTAGGTTTGTCGAGAATAGACCCCCGAAATACTTTGGTGGTATCTCATTTGTCCAGCCCTTGGCCTCATAGTAGAACTTCCCGGACGTTTGCGATCCAGCAGGAAAGCAAATGGTCCGGCAGATATACTCCTCACGGTTGCCCACAGGGGGGTCGCTGCGCTGCCAAACAGAGGGGGTTGGCAAACATGCATAATTACAAATGTATAAATAATTCCCATATTCATGCATGGAGTCTTGTATTTGTGTATTGTGTTCTTTTTTTCGGTTGTGTGTATCATCTACACTCGTTCAGAGTTCCTGCTGGGCATAGAATAGTGAATAGTGCTGGACATACAAAAGTACATGCGTCTTGTTGTTGGTGGTCACGTGTTTGTTCTATAGGCTGTGGTTCATGGGTCGCTAAGAAGCTATGAGCTATTCTACTGCCGTCGAGCGGTTGTCAAGGTTGAGAAGCAATTCACGGGTTGTGTTCTCCCCCGCTTCCTTTTTGGGCTCTTGCACGAGCAGCTCTCAAAGGGCCGAGCTGGACAGAGACAGCTTTCTGGCGTGCATTCGCACCCACCAACCCTGCCGCAGCCTATTGTCATCTAGGTACTACCGCTATCACAATTTGGCAGTTTACGTAGTATCATTCTATTTTTCACTGTCATGACTGATAGCACTGCTAGTATCAGTACTATTCTCATCAGCGTCGATATTGCCCTGATCACATCACTCTTGATAAAATTAATATCATGGTCATTGTATTGCAAACGTTGGTAGCAGTATCTTGCACCACATGGCAAGCTCAAGGAGTTTGTGCTCGCCACCAGTCGTCGAGTCATGGTCACAACGCAAATCTTGACGAAGGATGTGCTGGCGACTTTCCGGTGTCGACATGGTGCGACACAGCACTGTGAAGGCCAAACAACAGCTCAGCTGCCTCCTAGAACTCTTGATGATCGCACACCGAGATATGCATATATTTTTGCCATCCCCAAAAGGGAGTAAAACCAGGGTCCATGGGGGGGTAGCATATATATATATATATATTATACACACACACACATATCACTTTGAAAATCACAACAGTCTGCCTCAGGGAAAGAAAAAGTGTGCCCCATGCCCAAACACGCGGGTACTCTATCAAGAAGCTTAAGGATGGACCCTCCGCAAGGGAAAAAGGTACCTGAAAGTTCCGCTGGATTCATGGCGCGCGGACTCACCGAACCTTGGACACATAAACATTACGTAAGCAACATCCCTTGTTTTCGCCTCCAGGGCCAAACAATGTGCCCCTGGATAGGTACACATTGTCTGTGCTAAGAAATATGTCTGGGTGTGGTCTGAGAAATATGTCTGGACAAACTTGATGTACCCAGTATCGGTGGGAAGCGCAACCCTGAAATCAAATACAGAAACGCACAACTAACATATATAACTTGTCCCGTTACTGGCGCATACGGACTTGCACCTGCTTCCTTGGGTTTCTCCACGGTGCTTAACCAGCTACTTCCCCAAAACATGGTGTCTGCTGGTCGTGGAGTCGTAGGTAATGTGTATCTTTGGAATTGGTTTACAATGCCTGAGGCACGGAAGCAAGGGGAAGCTGCTCGGGGCGCCTGAAAATGCCCTTGCACAAAGACTGCAAGATAATGTTGACCCTGGATTAATAATCCCCTGGTTGATTAATAGGGAGGTGTCCCCTTTTTGTGGGGATTCAGACCACTTTTGGAGGGAACACCCCCGAATGGGTTTCGGGTTCTACTTAGATCCTGGGTCAACATTATCAAGGATTCGGAGGCGCATCTCCAAGGAGCGGCCCTGAAGCTCGCAATGGTGAGCACCCTTTTAGGCTGCAGTGATCCCCGGTAGGAAAAGGCAACCCTTGGTGTGCTCGACCAAGTTTGGTCGGGAACCCGACAAACAAAGAGCAACAAGGTGCTGCTCAACAACTGGATGCGCGCAGCGTTGAAGTTGAGGAGAAGCTGCTTATTTCAACAGGAAGGTATGAATGACACATTCAGCCAAGATAATATTGCGAAATAATTGGGCAAATTGCAATATGTGCAGACCACACACACACAAGGTTTCTGATTGAAAGGAAGCTTCATCATGCGTGACGTTGCAAACCCCTGGTGACGTCGCCATGGTTCTTCGCCCAAATAACATGCTTCGTTGCCAAGCTCGCACTTCTTCTTTTCCATCAACACCAAACTGAGTTTGCTTGGTCAATGAGCAAGGCACTGGCCGGCCGCACGATCCGAACTCTTGGTGTGCCACGCAAATGGTCCAAACTAACCCAAGCAAGTTGACTAGACATTGGGGAAGTGAGAGCTAGGTTTCTCTGTTCAGAGCCATTTACCAAACCGCCTTCAGCGCTCCAAGTGTTTGAGGGTCTTTTGTCGCGTTCCGCCATTCAAATTTGTTTATCATTCCCTCTGTCTACCCGCCTTTTGGTTTGCCTAGAATCCACAGTTCAGGTGCCTCGAAGTTGGTTTGGATTGGTTTTGGGATTTGAACCCCTGGTTCTAGAGGGGATATGAGAAACCAGCCCCGAACCTTCAAACCAATCCAATCAGCCCATTGGTTTTGTGCCATCAGACTGGAGTCCTCCGGAGTGCCAAGATTCCTGCGCGAAACAGAAACCCGGCGAGAAAGGGTTCGTCCTACCCCGGGGCAAACCTCAACCTTGGTGGTTCTTTGCCTCCCTTGCTAGAGGGTGAACCGTACTTGTCGGCGGTATTTCAACATTTCATATATCCCTTCAAACTCTAAATAAACTAAAAGTCTATTGGCTAGGACCCGCCAAACAAACATGATGGCAAACAGGAATAATAACAATAACATAATTTGTTTAGCTTTTCCCAACCATTCTCCATTCTGGGATCTGAATTCTTGCAGACACTTGCCGAAAAGAAAACCATCGGGAAAATTCAAGAAAGGGTGCGTGAAACAACTGGGGGATCCAGCTTTGGACCTTAGGACACCCGATCCCCCCCCAAGAAAAAAAACGAAAAAAGAGAGCAACTACGAGCAATTGAGGGGTAAATAGGGGCCAAATAAGGCGTGTGTGTCAGTTTCTGCTTTGGGCGTCTGGTTCGCTCGAGGTCTGTGACAGTGAGCAAACCGCAAAAAAGCAAAGGGCTCTGGACGGGTTTCCAGCCGGAGCATATTTTTTACGGCCTGGGAAGCCTACTTGTCCCACATCCAAAACCCAAATTCCGGGACCAAAACAAGGGGTATCGTGGGAGAGCAGGCTTCACACACAGGGAAGGGGTCCCCAACGCTTGGGAAAGAACTATCATTGACCAAATGTCGTTTTTCGGATCAACTAAACAAGTTTGGGAGTCGGACAGTGAAACGAAGCGTTGGACGCTGTTTCTTGTTTTTCTGTTGAGGAATCTAAGGGAATGCGGGGGGGCGGGGGGTGGGCTAGGGGAAGAGAAAATTTAAATTGGTTTTGCCAAATAAAGCCCAAACTTGTTGCTCGCTTTTGAGCTGGTCTTCGCATAGAGTACCATCCACGAACTCCGGGAGTAAGGGAAGTTACCTTAACAGCTGAAGGAACCCGCCGTCGAATTGTGATGACAAGGTGGGCCATCCCTGATTTTGTCACGAGTCACTATCAGGGGTCCTTGGGGTAGGAAGAAGGCAACTTCAACCCCAAGTGTAGACCATGGGAAAACCGAAACAACCATTTCTGGGAGACTATGGATTTCACAACCATCCAGTTTCCCAGTTTTCCCACTTGGTTCTCCCCCGTTCGAGCGACGTGTTTTTGTTCGATCTGACCGCTCCAGAAGGAGGGATCCACCATCTCCAAGCGCTTGGGTGGTGGTGCCACTACCCCCGGCACCCCGTTGAGCTCAAGCCGCTCGGCGACCCCGTAGAAGCCTCACCCGAAGCTCCGGAATGCCGACTTCAAGAGAGAATCATGTGCGTCGCTTGGCCCCTTGTATTTAATTCAAGCTTTGTTATGATGTATTTTTCTTTTGGGAGGACCCCGCTTTTGAGCTTGGTTTTCAAGGACACCGGAAAAAAATCGCAGGCTTTTGGCCACCCCAAGCTTAATAAATACTGAGGGCTCCTGCACTCACTTCCGTGAGCGGGGCGAGTGGTTGTGCTTGGGGCTTTTCATGGTGGGTGAAAGTGAGGATGTGCGCGAAAGGAGGGGAGTTGGGTTGCAGAACACCTCCTCTTTTGCCGGTGATTTCTTCCAATAACGACATGAAACAGAACAAGAAAGTTGGTCATCAGGAAGACACCAATTCAGCGGCTGGGGGCTTGGGGCTACAATAAGGAGACCTCCATGGATTGGAGGAGTTTGTCCTAAGGTCTCTTCAACCTCCAGCTCGGGCTCAAGGTGCTTTCGAAACTGAAAAGGGTCAGTAACCCAAAGCATGGTGTGCGGGAAAAAAAGAATAAGAAAAAAAGAAAAACAACTAATCAGGTGAAAGCTCTAGGGCTCAAGGCCACTACAAACCCAATGGTGTGCGCACCCCTTGTCAGGTTTCCTCTTCACTTGCGGCCTTTGCTTTTTGCACCTCCAACTACACAGCAAGATAATCAGTCAACTACCAACCATACCTTTCAGGCAGCCGGCAGTGAATAGAATAATTTCGTAGACCTGCTAAAATCATATTATTGCAACTGCGACATTCACATGTTCCTTTATGCTTTTTCGGGAAAACACATAATAATAAAACAAATCTTGAAAAAAAACTGATGTACGGTTGAAACGGTCAGGAAATTTGGACAGCCGGCAAGAGCGGAACACGTGTTCGCTTAAAAGGGTGGTCGGATGCCGCAAACACTCAAAAAAGGAAACTATAAGAACCTCTATTCAGGCCCAAACAAACATTTCTTTTCTTTTGTGGAGTTCGCTAGGAAATAAGGACCGCACACCATATGTCACGCAGTTTCTTGATTGACCTACCCAAACGCCACTATCTTTGGAATGTCTCTGAGTGCTCCTCCGTTCCAATGGGTTCCTCACTCGCCTCCAGGCTCGGCGAAAGATGTGAATTCCCCATGGGGAAACCTTAGAGACCCCGGGCTTTGGGAAAACATAAATTGTCTCCCTTCCATTTGGCTAAGGCCCCAGGAGAAAATAACAAA
Source organism: Effrenium voratum (assembly GCA_963377175.1). Classification (NCBI taxonomy): domain Eukaryota; class Dinophyceae; order Suessiales; family Symbiodiniaceae; genus Effrenium; species Effrenium voratum. The sequence goes on along the minus strand of CAUJNA010002493.1, from coordinate 13,658 downwards.
TATTTCCAGTAGTGATGAATTCCTTTTAAAGCCAACAAGGGAAACACATATATATTCTTAAGCAAATGGAGGTTCGCCATGTCCCCAAATGGATCAACCGGCAGATTGAAGCAAACCTTCTATTTGGTGTTCACATACCTTTTCACCGGGCTTTGGGTTTTCATCCGCGTGTTTTTCTCAAGGACCCCGACCCAAGCTTCGAGATCTTCATGTTGACCCCCGATTCAACCCATCCGGGCCGCGATGGAACAGGTCCCATCCGACGGCTGGCTTGGACCCCATCCCACGACTCTATGGCGATGGCCCAATGAGACCCAGTTGCCCTCATGACCATAGGTGGCCTTTTGGCAAAATAGATGGGTTTCCCTGGTAAATGGGGCAGAAAACCCATCTAAACCAGTGGAACCCATCGAGTGTTAGCCAAACTAACCCAAAAAGGATACCTATGCTCGTGACTATCATCTGCAAGCTACCAAAGTCGTACGCCACCGTCTTTTTGTTATTCTGTGGCAAGACAATCAATGTACCAACATCCAGAAGTCCATAACGTGGTTTGGGACACTAGGCGACGAAAAAGGCAGCAACTAAAACTTGGGCCAACATCTATGGCGTCCAAGACACGGCCCCAGCAAACTGTGGTTTAGGGCGCTAGGCGACAACAAGGCAGCAGCTAGATTCGTGCCCACGAATCTATGGCCTCCATAACTGGTGTCATTCTTTTGACATTTCTGGGGGTCATCAAAGTCAGAAAATGGATTTGGTTGTTTTCCTTTAACCCACCACTCACGGGGTGGGTTGGTTGTTTCCCTTTCACCCACCAAGGGGGTGAGTTTGATCATGGTAAAATAATGAGGCCAACATTAACCCACCACTTAGGGGGTGACTGTGATCACGGCAAAATCATGAGGCCTCCGAGAAGAAAAAGCAACGCCCCAGCGCCCAAATAACCGTCCGAGGCGCCCATGGTCACGTCCACAAAGTTCTCTTCCGCTGCGAACACCTCCATAAAGTCCACCTCCAGCGTCTCCTGCGCCGAAGAAAACAGCCGTGCGGCCAGTCTTCGTTGTTGTTTTTTTGCGGTCAACTAGGTGCTGCAACATAGATCCTTGAAGAAAGATGATGAAAACGCAAGGTCTACCTGCGCCTTTGTCTCCAACAATGATTGAAACTCTAGATTTTGGCCCACCGAATTAGCTATATGCAACAGAAGTCCAAAAAGACATGCCAGAGATGGTGGACTACACACACGGTAACTTGGATAAGAAATCCTTTTGCAATTCGAACACTCGCTGAGCGACGCGCAGGCGTGGCAAAAAGCGTTGGTCCATATCTGACAGGGTAGCCATTAGAGCCATCTGGGTATAAATCCGAATCGTACCCGCAGTGAACATCCCAATCCAAAAAAAAATGGGTGAACATCCCAATCCCCCTATGGGTGGTGACTTCACCTACCAAAATGGGATCAACCACAACGGTTTTCACCCACATCGGGACAGGCTACTTTCAGGTGACCAACCAGCGCTGGCCAAGGAGGCGAGCGCCTCAGACCCCTTGGGAAAAAAGAAAAGATATGTCCAGTAGTGAACAAATCCTTTTGAAACCAACAAGGGAAAAAGTGTTTAAAACACAATCTTCCAGTCTAGAAAAAGTTCAAAACCAACAAGGGAACAAGGTGCGTAAACCAAAATCACAAGCAAATCGAAGGGCTTCTGCTTGAAGATATGTCTCCAAGCTTCGAAATTGGAAGTGTTCCCTTGGTGCCCCACACTCAACAAGTATCCATTTAGAAAACCAAAGAACAATGCGGTTGTGCTTGAACATATTGCACATGGTTGACAGCAGTTTAATTAAACAAACAACACAAGCACGCACACCGACACAAGCGTTGCTTTTCGGTGAGCATCAATGTCGACTCCAGACTAATATAAATTTGGTGGATGTATTGGTTGTTCCGCACCTGCACAATGCGACTTGGACATTCTCCCAGGGTCTGACCAAGCAGTTCTTCAATCAGCTTCAAACACTGCAACTGCATCTACTCTCTTCTTTCAAGAACCTCCTGTTGCATGCTGCATTCCCTTGTGGAGTCTGCGTGTCCAAACACAATTGTGCAACCAACGCTGCTCCCCCCTTCCCCCAGCAGGGTACCCAGGAAGCATAGTTATAAACTACTTCCCCTGGTTGGTTGTCAGTTTCCCAAGTGGGAATATAACCATGGGGCCAACGCCCACTTCGCTGACGGTTTCGAATCGATGCCAACCCAAGCCCTGTCCCCCATGTCGTTGTTGCAGGCCCCCAGCGGGTTGTCTTCCGCAGGCTCCGGAACGAGGAAGATGTGGTTGAAGTCTTTGTCACCTGAGTCACATTCAAAACACGGTACAAAAAATGGTCGACCCAAAACCAATGTAAAGAACTAAGAAAGCGGCCGCAGCTATTTATGGCTGGGATCGTTCCTTACTAGCCTTCACTTACCCGCGTTTTGATTGTGGTTCACCTGGGGATTGGACGACGTTTGCCAGGGAAACGCCAAGGGAAGATATACATCCTCCCAAATTGCGGCTTTATTTGAAGGACATGGAAGAAGGGGTTTAAGGTGGTTGCATGCTAAATGCAAATTCTGCAACGATTCCAAAACCTGAAATAAGAAATGGACCCCCGAGCAATTCGAGGACCTACATCATGATGAGGCTGCTCCCCCGTGAATCGGTGAGCTTGCTATGAACTAGGCGGATAGAGTTTATACAAAGGGTACAATAAGGAGCCCCAACCTGTTTCTTGAGCCCATAAACCAAGGTAGAATGGAGGTCAACAAAAAAAAACAGAGTTTGGGTTGGACAACATGGTGTTTTGGGAATCACAAACCCTGCCAACTTCAATTACCTGCTTTACAGTACCTAGATGGTCTGGGTTTGAGCGCGTGGTTCACAACCCCGATTGATTGACTCAACAAATAGCTCCCAATTCGTGGAACCTGACGGGCTCCTGAACCATCTTCCCACAGGAACCCGAGAAGATTCACACCTTTGGGGGGGTCACTTCGGCTATTGCCCCGTCTGCGAGTAGCTGGTATCTGGTCTGCAATCACATTCTGACTTCCGTGGGCGTGAGTCAAGGAGGAAATCTCAGGATGCTTAGTTGAATTGCTACTGACTCCATTGAAGGTTTGCAGAGGGGTTGACTATCTGCCTTAGCGATTTGTCCCAGACCATCTACTTTGCAGATGGCTATTGCCGACCATTTCCCTGATGAACTGAAGGAAACCCACAAAGCCAATGCATTTCTGGAGGCTTGCCAGGTGAATTTGCTGGGTACTGCCCAGCGTTTCACCTGCAACCGACGGAACACAAGTTTATCAATATCCCGGATGCCAACACTGCGTCCATGAAAGTGATATGGCGTTATAAGTCATGACTGTATGTTGAGCGGGGAAACACGCGCACACACACACACACATGTTCGCAACAACATGAACAGTTCATAGCTTCGGCAAGTCACAGTGGAGATTCTGCAGCAGCTTCTTCCGCTGGTGCACCAAACCTGAGCGTGTGCTCCCCAACCTGCGGACCTGCTGAGTCGGAATCAATTGGTATTCCTGGGGCGGGCCCAAACTCTTAAAGAATCCGCACATGTTCTTGGTTGAGAGTGTTGCTTGCCAATTTTCACTTGCCCGGGGTTCGATACTTGACTCAGCTAGCAGCTCGCTGGGGACAAACCACCGCCCCAGACTGAACACAGCTTCGCCAGACAGGCGATAAACAACAACTCCGGCGATAGACCAACAATCTTAACAGGCCAAAATGGAAAAACAAACACGGAAAGCAGCTTCGCCCAAGCCATCCGGTCCCAAATCAGGTTGGAACTGGCGCTTGTTGCATGCTTGTTGCATTGCATTGGCTGAGGTACTATCCCCAAACCTGAAGCGATGCGGGGGATCTTCCATTGCGATGTCTCTGGGGTCATTACTTTGACCATGTTTGGGGATATCAAAGTCAGGAACTGGGGTGTACCGTTTGGGGGTGACTTTGATACTGGTAGAATAAGGGGCCAGTGTCTTTACGCATTTTTCAATTGGCAGTGGCAAAGGTACGGCCTGAAAAAACATTTCACTGGCCACGACACGGTTTACTCCAATCACGGAGCGGCTCTTGTAGCATTTCAGGGTTGCACCGGAACCCCTGGCACAAAGGTGGCAAACCTGGCGAAAGGAAACCTGACCAGGTGCCTACCCTTTTGTGATCTGAGTAGAGGCTCGGAACAAGCGCTGCTTCATGATGACCCCTGATCAATATCACCAGAATGCCGGGCTAGGATCAGCTTACCAACGCTAAACCATTGTTTGGACAATCTCCTTTTCTAGAAGAGGGTTTGGATGCGCATCTTGTGGATTTAGCATAATCTTTCCCCTACCTGGTGGTGCTGTTCTGGCTGGGTATTTGATTCATACCCTACAAAGGTTGACCCACAAAATTCGCACGCACCCAAACGTCTTCTAGTCCTTACCTGGCCCCAATCCGGGGCGGACAGAGACTACCGTTGCTAGTTTTAGAGTCTGTTTCATTTTTCTGTCAACCCCAAGACCTAACAAAAGTGTTCACCCTAACAAACGTGTTCACCCTCCTTTACGCTGTTGCTTTCTGCTCCCCCGTGCTAAAAGTTTAACTTTTAGTGCCTTAATGGACAATCCATTAGTTGGCAAAAAGTTTAAGTCCTAACATGCAAGCAAACTGCACCAAAGTTTACGTTAAACCACCATTTTTTTATATTTTTTTCGTTGCTTCTCCTTCACCCCCCCCTTCTTTCCGGCGCTTTGCTGTGCGCCCTTCCGCCCTTCCCTTCCAACTTCCGCCAATGCAAGGCGCAGCTCAGGAGGCAGCTGCCGAGGCCCAGCTCCACGCTGAGCTGGGCCGCCACCTTCTTCTTCACCGCCCTGTGCGCGGGTGGCCACACGAGCAGCGCCCAGCGCCCCAAAAAAGAACCCAGCGGACTTGCGCGGTGTGGCTATGGATCAAAATTCGACCACCGGAAAACCGCAGATTTTAGTCCTTGGTTCCATTACCGAGGGTTCCATTTTGGGCCATTGTTGACCCACACCCATGTTGAGATTATGGATTATGGGCTCTACTAACATGGTAAAGGGTTGATATCGGGATATGACATGGTTTTATCAAAGGAAGTTTAACAAGAAACTTCCGTAGTACTGGAACTAAATGAGCTAGCTGCTTTGACATATAGCTATGACAGGTAGCTAGCATGACAAATAGATAGCTTTGACATATAGCTAGCTTGACAGATAGAAAGCTTTCCAATAGGCCAGCATGACAGATAGATAGCTTTGACATATAGCCAGCTTAACACATAGATAGCTTTCCAAAGACTAGCATGACAGATAGATAGCTTTGACATATAACCAGCTTGACAGATAGATAGCTTTAAGATACATGGATGTGCGCGAAAAAAGCTACGAGAAAAGCTGAAATCAGGAGAGCTGGGGGATAGCAAGTTGCAGAAACGTTGGTGCCATGCGTGAATTGGGCTTCCGGACAGTGCGCAAACCACCTCGGTCGCGACGCCTGTACGGAGGCGGTCTCGGAACGGTCCCGGAACGGTCTCGGAACGGTCTCGGAACGGTCTCGGAGACGGGACCATTGGCACGGCCGCGCGAAGGTTTCGCTAGGTTTGAATTGCGTGGCAGGTGCAGCACTTTCGCAAGGTCAAGTATAGATTTCGTGGCAGGCGCAGCACTTTCGCGAGGTCGAGTACAGATTTCGTGGCAGGCGCAGCACTTTCGCAAGGTGCTGCGTCCACTTTCTGCGAGCTGGGGGATAGCAAGTTGCAGAAACGTTGGTGCCATGCGTGAATTGGGCTTCCGGACAGTGCGCAAACCACCTCGGTCGCGACGCCTGTACGGAGGCGGTCTCGGAACGGTCCCGGAACGGTCTCGGAACGGTCTCGGAACGGTCTCGGAGACGGGACCATTGGCACGGCCGCGCGAAGGTTTCGCTAGGTTTGAATTGCGTGGCAGGTGCAGCACTTTCGCAAGGTCAAGTATAGATTTCGTGGCAGGCGCAGCACTTTCGCGAGGTCGAGTACAGATTTCGTGGCAGGCGCAGCACTTTCGCAAGGTGCTGCGTCCACTTTCTGCGAGCTGGGGGATAGCAAGTTGCAGAAACGTTGGTGCCATGCGTGAATTGGGCTTCCGGACAGTGCGCAAACCACCTCGGTCGCGACGCCTGTACGGAGGCGGTCTCGGAACGGTCCCGGAACGGTCTCGGAACGGTCTCGGAACGGTCTCGGAGACGGGACCATTGGCACGGCCGCGCGAAGGTTTCGCTAGGTTTGAATTGCGTGGCAGGTGCAGCACTTTCGCAAGGTCAAGTATAGATTTCGTGGCAGGCGCAGCACTTTCGCGAGGTCGAGTACAGATTTCGTGGCAGGCGCAGCACTTTCGCAAGGTGCTGCGTCCACTTTCTGCGAGCTGGGGGATGGCAAGATGCAGAAACGTTGGTGCCATGCGTGAATTGGGCTTCCGGACAGTGCGCAAACCACCTCGGGTCGCGACGCCTGTACGGAGGCGGTCTCGGAACGTCTCGGAACGGTCTCGGAACGGTCCTCTCGGAACGGTCTCTCGGAGACGGGACCATTGGCACGGCCGCGCGAAGGTTTCGCAAGGTTTGAATTGCGTGGCAGGCGCAGCACTTTCGCAAGGTCAAGTATAGATTTCGTGGCAGGCGCAGCACTTTCGCAAGGTCAAGTATAGATTTCGTGGCAGGCGCAGCACTTTCGCAAGGTGCTGCGTCCACTTTCTGCGAGCTGGGGGATGGCAAGATGCAGAAAACGCTGGCGCTGTGCGTGAATTGGGCTTCCGGACGGCGCGCAAACCACCTCGGCTCGCGACGCGCGGTCTCGGAACGGTCTCGGAACGGTCCCGGAACGGGTGCGGAACGGGTTCGGAGACGGGCCCATTGGCACGGCCGCGCGAAGGTTTCGCAAGGTTTGAATTGCGTGGCAGGCGCAGCACTTTCGCAAGGTCAAGTATAGATTTCGTGGCAGGCGCAGCACTTTCGCAAGGTGCTGCGTCCACTCTCTGCGAGCTGGGAGATAGCAAGATGCAGAAACGCTGGCGCTGTGCGTGAATTGGGCTCCGGACAGTGCGCAAACCACCTCGGTCGCGACGCCTGTACGGACGCGGTCTCGGAACGGTCTTGGAACGGTCCCGGAACGGGTTCGGAGACGGGCCCATTGGCACGGCCGCGCGAAGGTTTCGCAAGGTTTGAGTTGCGTGGCAGGCGCAGCACTTTCGCAAGGTCAAGTATAGATTTCGTGGCAGGCGCAGCACTTTCGCAAGGTCGAGTGCAGATTTCGTGGCAGGCGCAGCACTTTCGCAAGGTGCTGGATCCATTCTCTGCGAGCTAGGGGATAGCAAGATGCAGAAGCGGTCGCGGAGACGGGACCATTGGCACGGCCGCGCGAAGGTTTCGCAAGGTTTGAATTGCGTGGCAGGCGCAGCACTCTGTGCGTGAATTGGGCTTCCGGACAGTGCGCAAACCACCTTGGTTGCGACGCCTTCACGCAGGCGGGTGCGGAACGGTCCCGGAACGGTCTCAGATTTCGTGGTTGGCGCAGCACCTTCGCAAGGTCGAGAAATAGGTAGCTTGATAGATAGAGACATAGATGGACAGTCAGGTATAGATAGTAAGATAGTCTGTTCTTTCGGCTTGCATGGCTCAAACGTAGTCACTTCTGTGATTTGAGCATGTGGCACACCACACAACTCACCACACAATTCGCAACACAACAACTACAGCGCTAAGTGTCCGAGATAGTCAAGCAGACCCACGTGTGTTTGAGTTTTTTATACAGAGTCACAAGACGCAAGCAGTCTTGGTTGGGCCCATCAGTAGTGGAGGGCCTTGCCCCGCAAATAAATTGCTTCATACATACCCCCCACCCTACATTTTTTTTCATCTTCCATCTTCTACCCTTATTCGTTTTCATCATTTTTCTACATTCCTTTCTGTCCATCTCATCCGTTTTTTTATCATCATTTTTCCAAAATTTTCGCCATCCTTTTCTCCTTTCTCCTCGCCTCATTCATTTCACCAACTACCCTCCAAAATGTCATTTCCTCAATCTCCTCGCCTCATCCATTTCAAAAAAATAAATTTTGCAAAATATATTGCAAAAAATATTTGTCATCAAAAAAATATTCGAACTGTCTAAAAACGATTTGTCCATTTCCCGGACAAAAAATAGAACAGCAACAACATCACTCCCTCCTTCGTTTCATCAGTTTCATCATATATTTTTTTGGGGCGTGGTCGCATAGCTTGCGAGCTTCGCTAACGCTCGCGTGTCCCTTGTAGGATTTTATCTTCAATATATAAAACGCTATACTTACATTATAATTATAACATATAAGGGTATAAATGTTATTATTATAGTATGATTAATAATTATGGGTTACATTTATAGTCAGGAAAAATGTCTTCAAATATGTAATCTACATATTTATCAATATCGCCAATGTCTATATATTTGATATTGTCTTTTCCTATTATTGAATAAATATATTCCCAGAAAAACAAATTAACTAGTAGCCATACTTGATATTTAGTGGTGTAGTAAGACCATACATGATATTTAGTTATTCTAAATTCATTCAAGACCTCGTTTATTTTATCTTTACTTAATAAATGCCAATCAATCGCATCAAACATGCGTCGAAATTTTTTAACAAATGCTTTATATGGTTTAATTGCGCTTGTCCCTCCAAACCTTTTAATCAAATCTTTATTATTGAAGAACTCATCAATTTCTTTTTCAAATGACTTTCTTGCAATTTTATGACAAAAATATACAGGAAATCTTTTGTGATATTTCATAAAGAATTTCAATTGTAATTGAAACTTTGTATATCCCTTATCCTTATATTTTTCAACAAAAATCTTTTCAAGGTCTCTTGTTATACAGCATTGATTACAATATACATCATATTCACTTATTTTACTACACAGATTAGCAGGTAATAACTTATACAATGTTGTATTAACATCATTCCTTTTAGTTGTACAACATTCACACTTTGAATAATTAAATAACATTTCCACTGTAATACATATAGTGTTTATTTCTTTAAATACTTTTTACAAGAAATAAAATTACATATTGAAATATAATTATAACATATAATATTTTACATGTTATTATTATATTATGATTATAATTTAAGTTCGGGATAATAATTTAATTGATATATCTTACCTCTTTCATACATCATTTTAAAAATAAGATTTATATCTCTCACTGTATTTTTAACATTAAACTGTTCACTTTCAATATATGATTTTATGACTTTTTTTACATCAACGCCGGGTTTACTATAATAAATCAACATCCATAATATGTCATTAATCATTTCACACTTTTTCTTACTGATTTTAAGAAACTGTTTAACATAATCGTAAGGTGGTCTTTCATACACAGTTAAAAATATCAATATTTCATCTTCAACATTTCTTTCATCTATATTTTAAACGCCAAACAATTTTCTATTATATTTTGATATCGTCTCCATCTTCTACAAGTTCTACATATATTTTCTTCGTCCAAAGAATAATCAATAATATTATTAACTATTCCATTAGGTAAATTCAATTTATATAATTCCATATTTTCTTTTTTAAAGTGGCAACAATCGTAGCATTTTTTATTGATATAATTATTGATTTCGGTTTCCATCATTTCTATTATAATATATATAGTTTTTATTTCTTTAAATACTTTTTTCCAAGAAATAAAAGTAAATATTGAAATATAATTATAACATATAAGGGTATAAATGTTATAATCATAGTATGGTTTTAATCATTTTCATTATGCTTTTGTTCCATCAAGTCTTTGTGTTTTTTGGAGCTTCTATGTCTGGCAATGCTTGACCTCACAGAATAACACCCGCACTCACATAATATCTGTTCTAATTGTTTCGCCTTTAACATGTCTCTATTGTTTTGTCTATACTGTTTATCCACTTGTCTTTTATGCTCTCTGGTGTTTTCTCTGTATATTTGCGTTTGTGCTTTGATTTCGTCCTTGTGGTCTTGGTAATATGCCTTGGATTTGGCCAAATGTGTTTCTTTATTTTTTTCATAATATCGCTTGTCCCAGTCAGACTTCTTGCCACCTGCGATAAGCTTATTTACACATTCCATAGTTTCAATGTAAAACCCTTCACGGGCTTTTAATTGTTCTTTGTTTTCACAAGGGACGTTTTCTATTAATTCACATTTGCAATTCTCTTTGCCGTAAGTTTTGAATATGATTGCTGATGAACAAGGATGAGTTTCAAAGGTATCGCGATGATGACCGAACCTTTTTGACAATGGCTGAATGGTTGAGCCTATGTAGCACATGCTATATCCAATATCTATGATTTTGTATATTTTGCCATTCTTGTATTTATTTTCTGTCATATCTTACTATATTAAGTGAAATATTCTTTAATATACTTTTTTATTCCCTTTTTGTCATATTTTCAGCATTTCATGCCTTAAGAGTGGCTTTGAATAATTACTAACTTCATAATACTCTTGCCCAAGTTTTTTGGTTATTTTTTCAACTGTATGCTCACTTTTCAACCAGTGGCTGGTTCGTTCCTTTTCTGTTATGCCCTTCTTCCTCAATATCTTAACTTTGCTTCCAACTTCCAGTTCAGGATACTTGCGGTTTTTCTTTGCTTTCATTGATATATTCAATGCTATATTAAGTTCATTGCCTTTCTTCCGTGCCTCCTGTGGTGTGTATCCAGTTGTAGAATGAACCATTTTATTATTATAAGTAAGTAATACTTCAAAATTATAATCTGTCCATTGTATATTTTCTTTTCCCTTCTTTTCGTCGTGCTCCAGTCTTTTGTATAACATCCCTTTGTAAGTTTTTATAAAGCGCTCGGCCATTGGTGCATGACCTCTCGTTAAATATAATTCAATGCCTTCTTTCTTAAAATAGTCTTGAATAATGTTAGATGTAAATGAACCTTCGGTATCTGCGTAAACCATATTGGGTTTTTTTCCCATTTTGTGCAATCCTTCTACTATTCCATGTGCTACATCTTCAGGCTGTTTAGATTTGATAGGTATCACAACTGCGTATTTTGTGAAAGCATCAATAAACAAAAAAGCAACTTTAACTTTTTGATTGTCTAAGTCATTGAAAAAGAATAAATCCATCTGATATTCCCAGTATGGTTCCTTTGGGATAAAACTATTATATCCTCTCATTTTAGTTTTTTGTTCAACATTATTTTTAAAGAATTCTTCAATATCTGCCATTGTTATGCTTTTATCCTTTGCCCTACTGTCCTTAAGTGTGGTGGCTTTACTTCCGAAGCCTCCCTTGTCAAAATAAACATTATTAATAATATCTTGCTTAGATGCCATATAAAATAAGATAGATATTATTTTTCCCGGCGATTACAGTTTAAACAGTAAGATATACAGTTTTCCTTATGATGGGCATAATCGTTGTTTATTCTTTGGGCTGTCATATTGCTATTTATTACTCCATTATTTATTTCTATGTCAAAATCTGAACTGCATTTATTACATCTGGTATTAAGCCTGTCAAATAACCATTTGACATCAATATATTGTTTGTTGTCTATCTCTCTCTCTGCTTTCATGTCTTGTAATTTATATTGTTTAATCTTATGTTCTAAATATCTGGTTACTTGTGCTTCATTTAAATCAGTATCATCTACGTCTGCTTTGAAAAACTTGACTTTATTGATATCTCTGCATCTCGTGAGGGCTGTCCAAATCCACTCACGGCTGACCAAATGTGATTTATCCCATTCGTGTATAGTAATGCTTTTATCTAGAGAAGCCCCTTGAGACGAATGACATGTAGCACAATACGCATGTATAAAGTGCTTGTCTAAAGTCGTGGTGTTTGTCATGAATATAGTTTTACTTTTGATATCTTGGATTTCTACTTTCCAATCATCAATACTAATAATTTCATAAGTAATATTTACATTAAACACCTGCCCCATTTCCTTTTTATAAACTCTGCATATCACATGCTCTCCAATTTCATATTTATCTGTCTTTCCTAAATTATTTCTTACGGTCTTGCTTACCCATTTGCACCTAGCATTAGTATAGGCTATGTTATGCTCTCCTTCCATGATGTCGCTTGTAGTTTCAAAATGTTTATTTACTATTTCCTTAATGGGCAGTTTATTTTTCCAAATGTCATTATATATATCATTCAATTTAATTTTATCTTCTTCTGTCTTAAGTCTCTTAGATATCTTAAGATAAATCTTATATTTAAATATTTGATTAAGACAGTTGTTTAAATATGTCTCGTGGTCCTGGGTGTTAGTTAAATCAGCTATAGGTTTCAACTGCTTCCCGTCAGCAGTTCCTATAATTATCTTCTCTGGGTACGTATCCTTAAACTCCCTAACTCTGTTCAAAATATAATTGCCCGCCATACCTAGCTCATCAAACACAATACAATTATAATCAGAATGGTCAAATGTCGGTAGTCTTTCTCCAGCTTCTATTGGAATACTGAAAAACTTGTTTAATGTTACGGCGTCGGCTTCGGTTTCTTGCTTCTGCTTGTTATTAGAACATACGAACAACACATTATAACCTAGATTTTTCATATATTCGCCTATATAACTCTTGCCACTTCCAGCCAGTTTTGCTTTTAGTAAAACCGGATGACACGACACAATTTGCTCACAAATGCTTTTGGTGTCGTATTCGTCTTTAACACGAATTTTTACATTATTGTAAGTCGGAATTTCTGATAACTCATTAACCTTAATTTTGTATATATCGCTCGGTGGTGATACTTGTTTATTATCTTCAGCTCTCCATCCTCCCCTTTTGGTTGAAAACTTAATCAATGTTTTGGCCTTGTCAATATTTTTCCTATCAATAATGAAGGCATCGGTTTTAACACTATGCACATTGATATTGTTGTTTTTCAATGTTTTATAATCTTTATACATTTTAAAATTATGTCGTTGCATGAGTAGCTCTTTAATATACCTAAAGCCATTGGTTAAGTCTTGTTTATGTGTCGTTGTCAATGTGTAATATTTGACTTCTGATTCTTTCTCAACGTTTTTGATATCGTATTTTTTACCATCTATAATTTTATAACATTGACGACAATGATTGTGATAATACATATTATTTTTCCAAAATTTATATGTGCCGTCATCAGAATTCCGGTACCTATCATCATCATTATCATGAGCCTTAAATTCTAAAACCCATCCCTCGCCTATGTTCCTTTCTAATTCTTTAATATATTCATCTGTCATCTCTGTCAAAACCTTATCATCATAAAATCCACTAATCTTATTAATTCTTCCCCATACAGATTTTGATGATACAACGCTTCACTTAATGTATCAAATACTAAACTCTTCTGAGACTTGTTAGTTCCCTTTTCTAACAATCCGATATTTACATTCGAAACCAACTTCTTAACCTTGATGTCTTCACCTAAATTATTTGATATGTTAGTCTTCCATAGGTTCTCAACTATACTTTTATAATCTACTTCATAAATCGAAGAAGGCTTTTTAAAATATAAAATTTCGACTTCGTCAAAAAACTCTCCTAAAAACATGCCAT
>CAUJNA010002492.1:0-31994 GCA_963377175.1 Effrenium voratum | reverse complement strand
CGTGAGCGCTGCGCAGGAGACTGCGCCCGAGGCGTCCACGCCCGTGGTGAACACGTCGGTGCAGTTCACGTCGTTGCACAGCAGCTGTTCGCAGCCCACGTTGCCCTGCGCGGTGAGCCCGTCCAGCGTGGCCGAGCCCGTGAGGGCCAGCGAGTCCGCCAGCAGGTCCGTCACGGAGACCGACTCCCCCTCGAAGGCCGAGGCCCTGATCTGCATGCTGTACAGGTCCAGCGTGCCCGCCGACTGCTGCACCAGCCCGGGGATCGAGCCGCCGAAGGCTCCGAAGTGCAGCTTCGCGACTCCGCCCGGCGGCACCGAGAAGTCCAGGCGCGCCGTGCTCCAGACGCCCTGCGAGGGCGTGCCGAGGAAGGTGCCGGTGACGCCCGCGTAGTCGTTGTCGGCCGCGCTGACGTACATCACCAAGTTGGAGGCCGTGCCCAGCCGGTACCGGCAGCCGAAGGAGTAGCGTCTCCCGGCGTCAGCGTGTAGGTGCGCACGATGTTCCAGGCGAAGGCGCTCAGGGTCATGGCGTAGCCCTCCAGCTGGAAGCCTCCCACCGCGAAGCTGGCCGAGGCCACGGAGCTCTGGCTGTTGGAGCGCACCAGGAAGTTGCCTAGCGTGGTGAGCGTGGGCTCCAGCAGCACCTCGCCCAGGGTGGCCAGAGTGACGTCGTCGGCCCCTCCGTCGAGGAACTCGTGCTTCAGCAGCAGCGCCGAGGCCGCCGTGTCCTCCTCCGCCTCCACCGCGTTGCCGGTCTCCAGGGTTGCGTCCTGGATCTGGAGGCCGTAGACGTCCACCGTTCCAGCCGTCTGGTTGGGCAGGCCCGGCGCCTGGAAGTGCGCCCCGAAGTGCAGCTTTGCCACCCCGTTCGGAGGCACTGTGAAGTACATCTTGGCAGTGCTCCAGGCACCCTGGTCGCCCACGAAGCTGCCGTACAAGGGGTCGTAGACGTTGTCTGCCTCGGACATGTACACCACGAAGTTGGAGGCCGTGCCGAGCCGGTAGCGGCAGGCGAAGAGGAGCTCTCGGCCCGGGGTCAAGTTGTAGGTGCGCACGATGTTCCACGGGTTCACCGCCAGGGTCGGGGTGTAGCCGTCCACGCTCACTGCGCCCGCGGTGTGCGTGGCCAGGACCACGCTGCAGCCGCTGCTGGGGCGAACCGTCCAGTTTGACAGCGAGACGTCCGTGGGGGCCAGGATCTGCTCTCCTATGGCGGCCTCCACCTCGTCGGCCCCTCCGTCGTCCGGAAAGCGCACTGCTATCTGCAGCGCAGAGGCTGCCTCCGTGACTCCGAGCTTGCCGGCGAGGAGGCCGTCTACTTGCGCGATGGGGTAGTAGCTGAGCAGCGCGGCGGCGATGCTCGAGGCCGTTGCCGTGTCCTGGTCTGCGGCTGAGCGGTACGCCACCAGCGCCGAGGTGATTTGGTTGGTGGTGAACACGTCCTGGTCCGGGCCCGTCCGGTAGGCCAGCAGCGCGCCCGCGATGGCGGCCTGCGTCTGCGTGTCCTGCGCGCTTGCCGTGCGGTAGTCTCCCAACAGCGCGTCTACCTGCGGCGAGGTGTAGTAGGCCAGCAGCGCTGCTGTGATGGCGCTGGTCGTCTCAGCGTCCTGCGCTGCCCCTGTGCGGTAGTCTCCCAACAGCGCGTCTACCTGAGCCGAGGTGTAGTAGGCCAGCAGGGCTGCTGTTATGGCAGCGTCAGTGCCCGCCGTGGAGTAGCAGTCTGCCGTGATGCTCAGCGTGTCGTCGCCGTTGGCGAGCGCAGCAGAGAGAGGAGCCACGAAATGCAGGTTGCGAACGACGTTACTTCCACGAACGAGCTCCCAACTCGTGAAGCCCGCCCAGGCCGGCGCGTTAACAACTCCGCCGCTGCCGGAAAGCTGCAGGGCGGCGAGCTCCGCGAGGATTGCGTCGAGGGCGCTCTGGAGCGTGGTCTCGCTGGCCGAGAGCGCGGCGTTCGTGGCGTATGAGGCCAGCAGCGTCGCGTCGGCCTTGGCCCCCTGGAGCGCCGCGATGCTGGCGTCCCGGCTAGCAAGCTGCGCTGCGACGAAGGCCTCGGTGGCGAGACCCAGCAGGGCATTTGCTATCTTGGTGTCTACCTCCAGCGGTGTGTCCAAGCCGTCCACCGTGGAGAGCAGGGAGGCCAGCGCGCTTGCGTCCGCCTTGCCGAGGAGGGCGGCGTCCAGGGCTGCCGTGGTGACGGCGTCCAAGAGGGCCGTCGCTATCTTAGAGTCCACCTCCGAGGAAGTGTCCACGGCCGACTGCAGGGCGTAAGCAGTCAGGGCGCTGGCGTCTGCCTTGGAGGCCTGCAGCCCCGAGATGGAGGCGTCTCGGCTCGCGAGCTCGGAGGCCAGCGCCGCGGCGGTGACGGCCCCCAGGAGAGCGTTGGCCACCTTGGTGTCCACCTCCAGCGGCGTGATCCTCGCCGCTATGTCTAGGGAGTGCTGGTCCACCACCGTCTTGAGGCCGTAGTTGGCGGCCACCGTGGCCAGCGTGGCATTGTTGGCCGAGGCGATGGAGCCGTTCATGGCCGCCGTGGTGCTGTAGTTGGACAGCTTCAGGTCCACGCCGTCCGGGGTGCTCTTGGTGGCCACCACGCCCTCCAGCACGTCGAAGGCCGACTGGTCTGCCTTGTTGGAGAGACCCGTGGTCAGCGAGCTCTGCAGCGCTGCGATGCTGCTTCCGTGCGCGGCCACCTGACCGTCCGTGGTGGCCAGGGCCGCAGCCGTTGCTAGGGGCGCAATCGCCGGCGCCAGCGCGCTGCTGTCCAGCTTTGAGGCCAGCTCTGCGGTGACTCTGTCGTCCAGGGACTGGATGGCAGCGGCGTTGTTGCCGGAGGCTGCCGTGTTCACCGCCAGGTCAGTTACTTGAGCGTAGGGCGTCAGAGCGAGGGCCAGCTGTCCTGCTGTGACGTGCGTGCCGTCAGTGACCTCTCCGTTGTCCAGGACCTCCGGGATGTTGCCCGTGACAGGTCCTTCAAACATGTTTTCTTAGGAGTAGTCGTTATGATTTCGTATCGCAGGGGTGTTGTACTTTCGCAGCGCTCCCTCACTTGAGTCGCTATGGGACATTCGGGGCCTTCGTAGCGCAGGGTGGTATAATCATATATCGACCCCGTGCTACCAGTGAATTGACCGAAAATCTCGGTCAAAAACGCTTGGGACACCTCGGCCACCTGACGAGACCTGGGGCGGACCCGGGACTGGCAGGAATGCGATTGAGGGAAAATATCCCTCAATTCAACTTCCCGTGCTACCAGTACACAAACTCGCTTTTCCATCGCGCACTTTTCGGCCCCAAAGAGAGCGGTGACGAAGCGGTGACATCGCGGTGAGACCGTTTTTGGACCAAAAAGCGCCGTTTTGGACAGGTAACGAGAGCCCATGGTGAGATGGTTTAGGCGTTGCTCTCCGTAGCGACGTTTCGGAGGTTCGATTCCTCCCCGGCACCTCGGCGGGCTGACGTGTTAGAGACCGGTGACTTCGGCGGTGACGAGTTCAGCGGGCTGACGCGTTACGTGGAAGAACCTCGGCAGGCTGACGTGTTACTCGGGAGCACCTCGGCGGGCTGCCGCGTCAGACGCTGGCTGACTCTGTGCTGTGCCTCGGCGGGCTGACGTGTTAGAGACCGGTGACTTCGGCGGTGACAAGCTCAGCGGGCTGGAATTCGCAGGTTTTTCGGGGCAGAATACGGATTTCGGAGCATGCAAACACCTGGAGCCGGTTTTCGAAGGAAAACGAGCGAATTTGGAGGCCCAGGCAGCACTTTTGACGCCGGACACGAAAAACGCACTTTTCGGAGTTCGCCGTTTTCAGCGCTTTTTGCACCAAAAACGGAGTGGTGACAAAGACCGGTGACATCGGAAAAACGTTCAGCGGGTTGAAGAATTTGGCTGTTTTGCAGGGTTTTGGGACCAAAAATCCCCAAGAATTAGGTCCCTATAAGCCCCCTTTCCTTACTACTGATCGAGAGGAAGTGGAAGTGCTCCGAGGCTCCTTTCATGGGGTTGTGAGGGTACTG
Source organism: Effrenium voratum (assembly GCA_963377175.1). NCBI lineage: Eukaryota > Dinophyceae > Suessiales > Symbiodiniaceae > Effrenium > Effrenium voratum. Next base: position 27,977 of record CAUJNA010002492.1, on the reverse strand, counting down.
CAGGCTGCCCAGCTGCATCTGAGACTCCAGGAGGCTGTCCTCCTGCCTGGCTGCGCCGATGGGGGCCACGTCCTGCCCCGGGTTGGCCAGCAGGTGAATCTTAGAGCCCGCGTCGTTGTCCCAAAAAGTCACGAACGCTCCCATGAGTTTTGTGAAGGCGCGTGCGACGGTGACGTTGTGCTCCGCCACGCCCGGAGGCACCGTGGACTGCTGCGTGTGCACCGTGGGTAGCTGAACACGAGGGACCTTCCTGAGAGGAGCACGCGGTTGAAGGACTCTACCAGCGCAGAGTCCAGGACGACCTGGGAGGCCAAAACTCGGACGTTCTGGATCTCAAAGTCGGTGCTCAGCGTGGCCCCGGTTCACTTTCAAGGCCGGTACGATGACGGACGCGTTCATCCACCTGATAGCCTATCAGCTGGTGACGCTCTCCGGCACGGGCGTCTCTGTGCTCGACTAACTCGCGACAGAGACGGAGTCTGCCACAAGCGCTCGCGGCAGGAATCGGGCCCGGCGCGGTGTAAGAAGCGGTAAGCTCTTCGCCGACACCTTAGTCACAGGCGTCGGCGAAAACATATGTAAAGCATGTTTGAAGGACCTGTCACCGGGAACATCCCGCAGGTCCTGGACAACGGAGAGGTAACTGACGGCACGCACGTCACCGCAGGGCAGCTGGCCCTCGCTCTGACGCCCTACGCGCAACAGACCTGGCCGTGAACACGACAGCCTCCGGCAACAACGCAGCCGCCTCTCGCAGATCTCTTGATCTCGAAGGTAGTCGACCTTCTGTTGAGGAGGAGGTGGCTCTTAAGAGAAAGCTTGAGTTCGGCGCACCATCCAAGACCGAAGATGAAATCCTTGCTATATATGCAGCGGGCAGCGCCAATGCAAAGAGCATGGATGCCGATGTTGCCATGACAGGATCCTCTCGAGATGCTATTTCCATATCTGAGTCGCCAAGCGCAGTGGAGTCATCTTCAGAAACAGAAGCTTTCCAGAAAAAGCCGGGCACAGCGAAGCCTTATTTTGACCCAGCAGAAGGGTGCTACATCCGGTTGGCTGAAGAGGGCAGGTTTCGAGGGGAGTGTTGGAAAAGGGGCCTGCCGGTTTTTGCTTGGTTAGATTCGAAGATGAGGAGCCCTTTCCATCTGAAGTGCCCAACTTGTGGCTTGCTCCGCAGGCTGCAGAGTCAGGGCCCAAGCTCAAGAGGGTTCGAGCCACTGGCAAGGGCAAGGGCAAAGGCAAGGGCAAGTCGACCAAGGGCTCTGTTGCTGCATCAGCTCCTGAAAAAGCTGCAGCAGATTTTGAAGGCAATCCCGGGCAGGAAGCTGGCCCTGTGGAGAGCCTTGCAGCAGAGCCTATTCCTGCTGAGACTTCCTCAGCTTCCAAGAAGATTTTGTTTGGAGTGCATGACATCACTGGTTTGCCTGTGGAAGCACAGCCTCCAGAGGGCTGCAAGGGGCAGCATTCGTACACAGTGAAGCTTGATGATGGAGCTATTTCCATCGACGTCCTGTGTAGAAGCAAGGGCTTTTTCGTGAAGAAGCCTGAAAAATGCAGAGTTCAGTTTTCTTGGAGTCTCTATGACAAGCCGGCAGATGCTTGGTATGCTTGCGTTGGAGCATGCAGAGATCATTTGGCGAAGCAGAAGCCGAAGGCAGCAAAGACTTTGAACTGAGAGGCCTTTGTCGCTTTGTGGGCAGAAAAGGTTTTCTTGCTATGCATGTATGCAATTGTTCAGTCCATTTGCTTGATTTTGGTTGCATGCAAGGTTTTCTTGGATTTTTGAAGCGTGAGTTGCTGCAGCAATTTTGGCCATTTGTGCCGGTTTGCTTGTTTTGCCAGGGCCTCAGAAGTGAGAGTGTGGAGCTAGCTTTCGTGTTGCCAGGGCCTCAGATACTCCAGAGTGACTGATGAGACAGATGGCTCACCTGTGCACATGCAGTGGTGTATAATTTGCTCCTTGGTAGGATGCAGTTGGTGAGTGCAGCGGTGTATAATTTGCTCCTTGGTAGGATGCAGTTGATGCTCCTTGGTAGGATGCGTTGCTGTTCATGCCAGAGTCATGCTTGTCGCAGTTGTGGGAGATCCCATGTCTTCACAGGACTCTGATGTGTTGATCCTGAGGTTTGGGCAGCGGGCGGCTGCACGCACTGTTGCCTATCGTGTTTGAGGCTGCGTGGGCGCACATTCTGCATGGAAGGAATTTGTCTTGAAAGCACTTGGCATTGAAGCAGCGTGCTGCATGTTGCTGATCATCTTTCAAGAGGTCTTGGATGCAAGCAGCAAACGTTGCAAGTCCCGCAGCTCCCGGGCAGGAAGCTAGACAGAAAGCAAAGGATTAGGCAAACAATTGAAAATACCATTTTGAGTGGCAGCAGCAATTCGGCGCCATGGCACTTGCCAAGCCCATGGCCGGCGAGGCCCTGCAAGATCTGAGGATCTGTCCCCAATGTGGAACAAAACCTACATCAGGAAGAAGATTTGCATCAATATGTTTTGCAAAAGCTACTTCATGAGGCAGGCCCCGAACACCAATCTGTGGGTCAGAGGCCCGATCAATGCAGTCTCGAGCCCCAAGCACTGGGATTGGCAGAGCTGGAAAAAGGCTGGGTATGCTGACGGGGTATACCAAGCCCATTTGCAAGCAGAGCTGGACGAGCTGTTATCACAGAAGTGGCTTCATCAGATGAAGAGCACATTTTCATATTCTTTTATTACTTTCGTTTCCTCTTTTCTCGTTCTTTATCATTATCTTCATCTTATTTTATTATATTTATTTTATGATTATTTGATGACGTGAGGAATCTCCTTTCCATTTCTAGCTTTTATTGCTATTCTTTTCATGTTGATTGGGAAATAGTAAGGAAATAACGTGACTTAGAGATAAGAAGACTCAGGTTGTCCACCAATTAATTCACTATCTCTCTATCATTATCCTATCACACCTCCTGGTCTTGTAATTAAGGGAATGAATGGACCAGGAGTTAATCATCTTCCCTTCCCTATCTCTAACCTTTGGAGGTTGCAGCTGGTCATCCAGAAGCTGGTCCCAGCCATCCAGAAGCTGGTCCCAGCCAGCCAGAAGCTGCTCCCAGCCATCCAGAAGCTGCTCCCAGCCATCCAGAAGCTCTCAGCCATCCAGATGCTGTTGGTTTTGAGGGCGGACGCAAAGCAGGATTGGAAGAAGGACTGGAAGAAGGAGGACTGGCCTAAGGAGAGCTGGAAACAGGTTTGGAAGAAGGAGGGCTGGAAGAAGGAGGGCTGGAAGAAGGAGGACTGGCCACAGGAAGATCCACAAGATGCCGAGGCCCAAGAGTATTGGGGAGGAAATGCTTGGGAGAAGCATTATTTGCCAGACGCTTGGAAAAAGGAGAGGGGCACGAAAGGCAAGAAGAGAAAGGCTTGGATCGAGGGCCAGATCATGAGCCTCAAGCAAGAGGGCAGGTGGGTTGGAGGCGAGCCATCTACTTCCTCGAAACAGCTTCGCCTCATGAGAGAGGACTGTTGGTTTTGTTCAATTTGCATGCTGGGGGGAGAGTGACTGAATAGCAGTGTGGCCTGTTGCAACTTGCAGACATGTTTTTTTTTGCCTGCAGGAGAAAAGCGGTCCTTCCTATGCTTCTTTGCCAGCTGATGTGGTGCAGCCCGAAGAGCCTGCGCTGGAGTCTGAGCTGGATAAGCGCGGGCTAGTGGATGAGTTTGTGTCCATGCTCATGGCAGCAGAATCACCTGAGCATGTAAGCTATTTGAATTCAGCATTTAGGTCCTTGGTGGGGGCAGCTCAGGAAGTGCAACAGGAAGCTGAAGAAGCTCAGGAAGTGCGTTCGGATGCTGAAGATACAGCAGAGTGATCGATGAGACAAACTTGGCAGCGGTGTATAAAAAAACAAGCAGCGCTCCTTGGTAGGATGCAGTTGATGAGAGCAGTGCTCCTTGGTAGGATGCAGTTGATGAGTGCAGTGCTCCTTGGTAGGATGCAGTTGTGAGAGCTGGTTGCGTTTTGGTTCACCAATGTTTCTCACGCGCAGGCGCTCCTGGGCAGGAGCAGGTGGGTCCCAACCTCAGTTATGTCTGTGCACTTGGTTGATGATCAACCTGGAGATTGCTGTGGTGGTTTTTGCTGGACACTGCATGAATTTCCAGAGTCCTCATTCGTTTTTTTTAACAGTTAAAATTTTTAACATTTTTTCAAAATTTTTAACATGTTAAAAATTTTGATTTTCCTTTGACTTTCCTTTTAAACCAGGAATTTTTAACATGTTAAAAATTTTGAAAAAATGTTAAAAATTTTAACTGTTAAAAATTGTTGGTGGTAGGAATTATAGTGTTTGCACATGCTGCATGTGTCCATGACTGGCCAGGTGACCATCACTGGTTTACTATATCGGTTTGGTGGCAATCTCAGATCCTTGCTGCAACAATTGGTAGTTGGAATGTACTTGGCAATATGTGGCCAGAGATTGGATGAGAGGTCAGCTGACTTGGTACACAGGGCCAGATCAGGTCCAGGCCTGTGCTGCACTCCCTCAAGCGAATGAGATTGCTTTTCATGGAGGGATTAAGTGCTGCTTTGTGGCATAAGTATTTTGAAGGTCACCAGCAATGTTTCCAGATGTTTCTGTATGAGTGGCATGCAGGGTGGTTGTGAGAACCACCAGTTTGGGAGCTCACATGCCTCTCTATCTCTGGCTCAGCCACTGCATTGGCCAGGAGACTAGGTAGAGAGCTTCAGACTTTTGGAAGTTATGCTTATTAGGCGCCTGTGGGTGCAACATGCAGCTGTTGAAAAAGGACATCAGGCCAAACTGCTTGCAAGATGTGCTGTTGGAACAATGGTTTGCAATTGTACTGCAAGCAGTTCTGCTGCAGCCAATTAGCATGGCGCCTAAAAAAAAATGGTGGAAAAATGGCCATGAAGATGGCTGCCAAGAGCAAGGCCGCTCCCAAGCACAAGGAGACCCAGAAGACTAGAATCAAACAGGAAAAGACATCTCCAAGGAGAACGCAGAAGGCTAAGAAGGAGACAGATGTAGAAGTCCAGGATTGTGAGGCGCCATCTTCAAGCAAGGAAACCTTGGGCTATCCCAGGGGAACCATTTCGGCCTTGCTCACCAGCTTGCGCTACCAGCCCAAGTCCAAGAAGCTCAGCGCAGAAGAGAAACAAGATGCAGCTAAAGCGCTTGAGGACAGATGAATGTTCCATTGTGGCATGGTTGGAGTTGTTTTTGGTTCTTGTTTGTATTTGCAGGAGTATGAGCAGGGCGATGTGGAGACCAAGAGGCAGATTTTGTCCAATTTGGACAAATATGGAGTCAAAAATTGCAGCTGGGTGCACCAGCTCAGCAAGAGCACAAAGACCCACAATGCCCATACAGAAGATGTCATCAGGAATTTCTACACAAGGCCACTGCGATGCATGTTTTTCTGCTGTCATGTTGCTGCATTGCATGTTGCTTGCACCTTGTCTGGCTCGCGCAGGTCTGCCATCTTCAAAATTGAGGGTGTGGATGAGAGCTCTTTGGCAAATGACGACATGAAGCAGCAGCTTTTGGAAGAGATCTTGACGATGTGTGAGTTAAGGTTTGGACATGCCAGGCAGACGCAGCTGCATGATAAGTTTGACATTCTGAGCAAGTACTACTTTGTGCATTCTCAAGGCCAGAAGCAAACCACAGGGACTGTGGAAGAGCGACCTTAGACAGTTCTTGCACTGGCATGAAGGGCATGCAGGTCAAGGACAAAGCTGCCATGGACATCATGATGGGCAAGACCAGCAGCGCAAACCGCCCGGATCAGCTCTTCCTTTTCTGAGGCATCTGAAAGCTTCAAGTTGCTGCTCAAGGACAAGGCGAGGTTGGCCGCAAATTTGGAAGATCTCAAATTTTTGAAGCACAAGATGAAGAGCCTTTACAAGAATGACCCTGTTTGGACCAAGAAGATTGAGGAGTTGGCCAATGCATGCGTCAGTTTGGATTCCTTCTTGGAGGATCTGAGGGCTCACCATGCCAATGGTTTGCTCAAGGATGCTGAGGCTGATTGCCTAGAGCTGGCCAAGTCCTTGGCTACAGTTCATATGCAGGCTCTTACACATGACAAAGGAGGCAAGTCTATGATCAAGACTTTCAAGGCAGTCCTGGATCAGTGGAGGATATTCTCCTGTCAAGCCCCGGCTCGAGATCTCTGGATCCACCCTTGCGGCAAGCTGGAGAAACAGATGTTGTGTTGATTGCTTGCAGGCTGCGCTGACCTTGTGCAGCACGTTGCGTGTTAATAATTGGGAGCAAGCGCGCATGGCTTAAGCAAGACTATCAGACACAACTTTGGGATCTTTTAGGTCTTCTCTTCATGTAGACACCAAAATTCTGAACTTTGCATGTTTCGGTAAACAGAATGTTTTTCAAGAAACATGTTAGCTAGCGCAGTGCCAGGCTATGAGCAATAGCATGTAATTTGCAGTTGCCGGACATCCAATTCTGCCATGAGCTGATTTGGTGCCATGTACAACAAGAGGTCTTTGGCTTCAGAGGACATTGCAGACATTCCAGATGAGAAAAGGTTCAGGCATGACATGGTGGATGTTTTCCTGAACAATGAGCTGAGTAGCGCGAGATCAGCTCGACTGCTCCACAATGCTGCCATGGCAGGGGCACGACATGTGCAGGATTTGCAAGTCAATCAGTCGGGCTCAAATGCCCAGAGGGACCTGCTCAGAAAATGTTTCAGAAATAGCAAGTGGCCATCAGTGTATGAATTTTCAGTGCCTGGGTGGAACCAAGCCAAGCAATGTGAGCAGCAACATCAATTGGCCATGCTGCTGCCCCACGAACTGTTGCATGCTTTCTTGAAATTAAATTCTGCGGAGACAATGTTGGCCAACCAGCGCAATGTATTGCCTGAGAGGCCTGACCTGCTATCTCATTTGGCGCAGTTGCAGCAAATGGGATTGAATCCTGATGAATTGCTTCTCACAGGCATTTGGTCTGATGGGGTGCCATTCAATTCAGACCGGTCTCAAACTTTGGAAACAATTTCTCTCAACATCTTTGGTGACGATTCTGCCAGATTGCCTTTGACAGCTTTTCCAAAGGAATTTCTGCGCAAGAAGAAGACTTTTGAATGCATCTTCGAGGTTTTGCAGTGGTCCTACAAGATTCTGTTAGGAGGTGTGTTCCCAAGCTGTAGACATGATGGGCAGCCATTCACGAACTCGGATAGCTATAGAAGAAAGTTGGCCCACAAGAGCATTGGCATCAAAGCCTGCCTGGCTGAATTCAGAGCAGACTGGGCTTGCTACAAGGATGTCCTAGATTTCCCATCTTGGGCAAGTACAGGCTACATCTGCTGGCAGTGCAATGTGCCTAAAGCCGACCTCAAAAAGTTCGATAGCCACACCTTTGCCAAGTACCTATGGGCACATTCTAATTCAAGTAATTGTTTTTGTTTGAGGTATATATAGATAATTAAATCGCCCCCGAGCCTGTTTTTTCTGGAGGCCCTTGGGAGGATTTTGCTGAATTCAGCCCAAGTCAGGTATCCACTGATCCGCTCTTTGGATTTCTATATCAGGCAAAGGCAACAGAATAAGATGATCTCAAGATTATTCTCTTGCCCAGGCTTTAGCACAAGCTGCTGCAAAATGGATTGGCTGCATGCAGTGGATCTGGGCATCACAGCAGATTGGTTGGGATCTTTATTCTTTTACCTACAGAGTGAGAAGATCAGAGGTGTCAGCAAGTTGCTCCGATGCGCAAAGCTGTTCACAGATATTCAGGAGTATTACAACAGAGTACAAGCAACTGACAGATTGCCTAAGCTTCTGCCAACAATGCTCAGAGATGAAGACAAAGGCAAGGCTAAGGCGCCGAAGTTGAGGGCAAAAGCTGGGGAGGGTCGAGACTTGTGCCTTGTGCTTTGGAGCTGGCCAGGAAATATTTAGATCCAGTCATATCACAAGAGGAGGCCATGCTACATGCTGCAGAAGCTTTGAATTCCATGTATACTTGCTTGAGCTCTGCTGCTTGGGACCAGGCTGTTTTCAGGGATGCTGCTCAAAGATATTTATTGCTGGCTGGGCAACTGGAGGCGTTCTTTGAAGAAGACAAGATATTCAGAGTAAAACCGAAAGCTCATCAGCTTGTCGAATTGGCCAGGCATGATGTCAATCCTAGTAAGATCTGGACATATCGGGACGAGAGCTATGGACACACCTTGGCGCTCCTGGGTAGGAGACGAGGAGGCAAATTTAGCATGCGTGCTGTTTCTTGCCAAGTCCTGAGGAGGTTTCTTGCAGCTAACAAGCTGCCTCGACTCCAAGCTCGACCTGCTGGCTGCAAAAAATGTTGTGCCATTGCACGGGATAGATCCCCGTCAAAACACAAGTGCATATGCATATGGATCTATATGGTGCATATAGAAAATTTCACATTGCTTAAATAAGCATTTTTTCTTTAAATTATAAACAATGCTTAATTAACAAAACATTGCTTAATAGTCATGGCATTTAAAGTTCTTAAATTAAATAAGCACTTTTGGATGATCTGGGTACCGTTCGGCAGCAGACCAGGACACGGCAACGACCTCGAGCATCGCAGCCGCGCTGCTCAGCTACTACACCATCGCACAAGTAGACGGCCTCCTTGCCGGCAAGCTCGGAGTCACGGAGGCAGCCTCGGCGCTGCAAATAGCTGTGCGCTTTCCGGACGACGGAGGGGCCGACGAGGTGGTGGCCGCCATAGGAGAGCAGATCCTGGGCCCCACGGACGTCTCGCTGTCAAACTGGACGGTTCGCCCCAGCAGCGGCTGCAGCGTGGTCCTGGCCACGCACACCGCGGGAGTGAGCGTGGACGGCTACACCCTGACCCTGGCGGCGAACCCGTGGAACATTGTGCGCACCTACAACTTGACGCCGGGCCGAGAGCTCCTCTTCGCCTGCCGCTACCGGCTCGGCACGGCCTCCAACTTCGTGGTGTACATGTCAGAGGCCGACAACGTCTACGACCCATTGTACGGCAGCTTCGTGGGCGACCAGGGCGCCTGGAGCACGGCCAAGATGTACTTCACAGTGCCACCGAACGGAGTGGGCGAAAGCTGCACGTTCGGTGCGCAACACGGCGGAGGAGGAGGACGCGGCGGCTTCGGCGCTGCTGCTGAAGCACGAGTTCCTCGACGGAGGGGCCGACGACGTCACGCTGGCCACCCTGGGCGAGGTGCTGCTGGAGCCCACGCTCACCACGCTAGGCAACTTCCTGGTGCGCTCCAACAGCCAGAGCTCCGTGGCCTCGGCCAGCTTCGCGGTGGGAGGCTTCCAGCTGGAGGGCTACGCCATGACCCTGAGCGCCTTCGCCTGGAACATTGTGCGCACCTACACGCTGACGCCGGGGAGACGCTACTCCTTCGGCTGCCGGTACCGGCTGGGCACGGCCTCCAACTTGGTGATGTACGTCAGCGCGGCCGACAACGACTACGTGGGCGTCACCGGCACCTTCCTCGGCACGGCCTCGCAGGGCGTCTGGAGCACGGCGCGCCTGGACTTCTCGGTGCCGCCGGGCGGAATCGCGAAGCTGCACTTCGGAGCCTTCGGCGGCTCAATCCCCGGGCTGGTGCAGCAGTCGGCGGGCACGCTGGACCTGTACAGCATGCAGATCAGGGCCAGCGCCTTCGAGGGAGAGTCTGTCTCAGTAACGGACCTGCTGGCGGACTCGCTGGCCCTCACCGGCTCGGCCACGCTGGACGGGCTCACCGCGCAGGGCAACGTGGGCTGCGACCAGCTGCTGTGCAACGACGTGAACTGCACCGACGTTTTCACGACGGGCGTGGACGCCTCGGGCACAGTCTCCTGCGCCGCGCTCACGGCCACAGGCACCGTCGCCGGGGCCACGCTGTCGTCCACGGGGGCCGTGTCAGGCAGCTCGCTGAGCATCAGCGGCGCGGCCAGCGTGGGCCTGCTGAGCTCCGCCACAGGAATCACGGGCAGAACACTCACCATCAACAACACGGCCAACGCCGGGAACTTCACCACGGTGGGCGACGTGTCCACGGGGACACTGACGGCCTCGGGCGCAGCAACCGCCGCGAGCTTCGCAGCCACCGGTGCGCTCACGGGCGCCACGCTGACCATCACCGGTGCGGCCTCCACGGGCCCGCTGGACTGCGAGAGCCTGGACTGCACCTTCACGGCCACGAGCGGCGGAGTGTCGACGGGCAGCGTGGTGTGCGGCGACGTGACGAGCTCGGGCACGGTCTCCGCGCCGCAGCTCTTCGCCTCCAACACGCTCACCGTGACCAACACCTCAGACTTCTCGGACGATCTCTTCCTGACGAAGAACTGGGCGGGCTGGAGCAAGCTGCAAGTGTCCAACAACAGCGCGGCCCCCGACAGCGGCCCGGAGCTGCGGCTGCTGGGCAACCAGAGCGCGCGGGTCTTCCTGGAGCGGGACGGCGGGGCGCACCAGTGCGAGCTCATCATGATCAACGACGAGGCGCTGGTGCAGACGAAGAGCCTCTCCACGCAGCTGTCCCTGACCACGAACCAGAGGAACCCCGGCTGCCTCGTGATCGCGGGCAACACGGGCAACGTGGTCTGCAACACGAGCTTCACGAATTTGTCGGACAGCCGGGTGAAGACGGAGATGGCGGAGGCCGACGTGGCGGAGCTCCAGCAGCTCTTTGACTCCGTGGAGGCCAAGCAGTACAAGCGCCCGGACATGAACGGGGACCTGAGGCTGGGCTTCGCCTCGGACGACTTCGCAGGAACAAAGTGGAAGAATTTGACGGGCACCGCCCGGTGGAGCGACGGCACCGAGATGATCACCCTCGACTACTCTCACCTCACCAGCGTGCTGTGGGGGGTGTGCAAGGGCTTCCAGACTCGCATTGCGGCGTTGGAAAAGGGGAAGAAATCCAAGACGTGATGGAAGCTCTCAGGGCCCGGTGGTAGGACCTCACGAGTTGAGCACGCATGCTGTCGCCACTCTGAGCTCTGCACCTCTGAGCAACACAGATGAAAAAAAGGCGTGCTTGAACTCTCAGACCCGCTCCGCGAGCTCAGTCGTAGCTGCCTGCGCGATCTCGTCGCACAGAACTGCCGGAATGCTGTAGAGCAGTTCGCGGGATTGCCCGCAGACACGCTCGTAGCGATTTCCCAGGAGCCGTGGCCCCCGCTGCGCTGCTCTACGATGCCTATCGCAACGATTCCCAGACTTACAAAGCTTGCGAGAGGGCCTCCATAGCATATTGGTCCACAGACGCGTCTGCTTGCGATAGGGAGTACCATACTGACAGTATGTGACGTCCAACCAGGGCAGATGTTCCATGAATGAACGGGTCTTTAGGAGACCAGTAGCAGGGTTCTCGATCGCCCACATGACGGGCTCGAAGTAAGCTATGATTTCGATGGTTCGAAGGACAAGCGCATCGCCTTCGAGAAGTCGGCGAGGTCTCGTAGTCAGTGCTCTAGAATACTCGGTGCAAACGGGCGATGCCCAGATGAATTGAAAGTAACCGGGCGAAAAGGTAGCGCGAAAATCCCACAGCAAAATGTCGCAGCAAATGTCGGGTTGGAACTTCGATTCAAGGTCTAAGGAAGTCACCTCCCACCCGGCTGCTCGGAAAGCGCGACCGATCGAAGCTGTCCCGCTGAACAATTCCAACACCCTCGGCATCGCTTTACCTAAAGAGTTGTGCTACGACCCTCGCCAGCGCAACGCGAAGAGCAGCTTGTATGTGCGCGCTCAGGTGGCCTAGCTTGTTTTGCACGATTTTGCACGGATTTGCATGGATTTTGACATTATTTTGCTTGATTTTCGCATGACATGGTTTTGCATGGATTTCGACATGATTTTGCTTGATTTTCGCATGACATGGTCTTGCATGGATTTTGACATGATTTTGTTTGATTTTCGCATGACATGGTTTTACATGATTCTGCTTGGAATCGGCATGCGCTTCACCCCCCAACACGTCCCCCCTGAGTTTTTCCTGTCAGGCCGCCGTGCGTGTGAGGTCATCCTGGTGAAGAAGCACAACTCCGAGTCTGTCGCTGGGAGGCGGGATTTTTTTTTGGCATTGCCGAGCAGGCACTGTAGGGCGTGCCGAGCAGGCACTGTGCCGAGCAGGCACTTTAGGAGTGCCGAGCAGGCACTGTAGGGCGTGCCGAGCAGGCACTGTAGGGCGTGCCGAGCAGGCACTGTAGGGCGTGCCGAGCAGGCACTGTAGGGCGTGCCGAGCAGGCAGGTAGGATTAGTACTGGCTCGCCCAACGAGCGTTAGTAGACCGCTCATGTGAGTCATCGTCTGGCCCCGGGTTTGGCTTAGTACTGGTCTGCCCAACGGGTTTGGAGGGGTTTCGGATTTTTTTTTTGAGTACTGGTCTCCAAAGGGCCCGGCATTTTTGGCTTAGTACTGGTCTGCCCATTGTTTTTACTCGATCCATTTTTGACCATCGCAAAGAAAATAACAAGGACTCCAAACCAAATTTCCGAGCAGGTACTGTAGGGCGTGCCGAGCAGGCACTGTAGGGCGTGCCGAGCAGGCACTGTGGGGCGTGCCGACAAGGCACTGTAGGGCTGCCCGACAGGGCAGTAGGATTAGTACTCTGGCTCGCCCCCCAACGACGTTAGTAGAAACCGCCATTGAGAGTCATCGTCCTGGCCCCGGGTTTGTCCTAGTACTGGTCTGCCCCAACGGGTCAGGAGGGTTTTCGGATTTTTTTTTTTTGAAGTACTGGTCCCCTCCAAAGAGCCCCGGCAATTTTGGCTTAGTACGGGTCTGTAACTGGTCTGCCCTGCCCATCGGGTCGTCTGGAAGGGGTTCGGATTTTTTTTTGATAACTGTTGCCGAAAGGGCCCGGCATTTTGGCTTAGTACCCTGGGTCTGCCCAACGGGTCCTGGAGGGGTTTTTTTTTCCCGGATTTTTTTTGAGTACGGGTCTCCAAAAGCCCGGCCAATTTTTGGCTTAGTACTGTCTGCCCAACGGGTCTGGAGGGGTTTTCGGAATTTTTTTTTGAGTACTGGGTCTCCAAAAGGCCCGCATTTTTGGCTTAGGTATACTGGCTTGCCCAACGGGTCTGGAGGGGTATCGGATTTTTTTTTTGAGTTCTGGCTCCAGAAGGGCCCGGGATTTTTGGCTTAGTACTGGTCTGCCCAACGGGTCTGGAGGGGTTTCGGATTTTTTTTTGAGTACTGGTCTCCGAAAGGCCCGGCATTTTTGGCTTAGTACTGGTCTGCCCAACGGGTCTGGAGGGGTTTCGGATTTTTTTGAGTACTGGTCTCCAAAAGGCCCGGCATTTTTGGCTTAGTACTGGTCTGCCCAACGGGTCTGGAGGGGTTTCGGATTTTTTTTTAGTACTGGTCTCCAAAAGGCCCGGCATTTTTGGCTTAGTACTGGTCTGCCCAACGGGTCTGGAGGGGTTTCGGATTTTTTTTTGAGTACTGGTCTCCAAAAGGCCCGGCATTTTTGGCTTAGTACTGGTCTGCCCAACGGGTCTGGAGGGGTTTCGGATTTTTTTTTGAGTACTGGTCTCCAAAAGGCCCGGCATTTTTGGCTTACGGGTCTGGAGGGGTTTCGGATTTTTTTTTTTGAGTACTGGTCTCCAAAAGGCCCGGTTTCGGATTTTTTTTTTTGAGTACTGGTCTCCAAAAGGCCCGGCATTTTTGGCTTAGTACTGGTCTGCCCATTGTTTTTACTCGATCCATTTTTGACCATCGTAAAGAAAATAGCGAGGACTCCAAACCAAATTTCCGAGCGGAACATATGATCATGAACTCATTTGAGGGATCATTTCAGGGTTATTTTCCTTGAACAGGGCAAATCCCACCAAATTACATTTCCTGTCTTATGCAGTTTTCTGCAAAAGGCCGTTTCCAACAGCAGGAAGATGAACCTAGATTTTCAGTGATTCGCCCAACCTCGTTTTTTGCTCCGTTTTTTTTCGGAGCTATCCCTTCAACTTCTTTTAGGCTAGCCGAAGGTTGAGACAGTTGAGACAGATGGCTGGATTTCTTTGGCTTAATGCTCTTCTCCTACAAGGGAGCACGAATAGATTCCTAACATTAAGCACGTTTTGACATCCCACACAGCATGACATGGCATGATGTCTTGATTCAGTGACAGTAGCGGAGTAGCAAAGATGTGCCGGGCAAGCGATGGCGTGTATTTCGCTATGCTGTGTGTCTAGCCTTGCCGTGCACTCAGCAATGCGAGAGACTGAAGCTGAGTCGTTGACAGAAAGCCCTGAACTTAGAACTTGTGAGCCTCGCTAGCCTTGTGCTTTTCCATTTTGAGCAGTTTTGCAGATTTGAGTGTCCAGTTTCACAGCTTTTTGCAACCCATGAAATCAGGAAAACAAAGCGGAAGATGAACTGTCCATCGCAGCGTCCAAGATCAATCTATTCAGTCAGAAGGAGAGCTTCGTGCGTGACACAAACTCACCTCACACATTTCCATGTCTTAGCTTGATTCTGCAGGAATGGTGCGGGGGCAGAGAAGATGAAGCTTCGCGGAGACAGAAGGAGAGCTTTACGTATCAACAACACAAATCCATTTTATCCTCACACCTTACAATGTCTCAACTTGACTTTGCAGGAATGGAGAAATTGCCGTCAATCACAGCAAATTCAAGTCGAGCACTCAGATCCGAAGCCTTTCTGCTTTGGGTAGTGTCGTCTGGCGGGAGGGTTGAACCATCAGTGACATGTGACGATGCGTGCAGTTGGTCAGACATGATGAATTTCCGATAGCGTTTTGGAGAAAAGATCTGCCTAGCGTGATAAAGACTGACCGGAGCAGCATGTCGGATCGCGCTGAGAAGCTGGTGGAGGTGTTGACGGCTCTGTCAATGGCTGAGGCCTTGCCGCGCGGCACGGTGAAGGAAGATGTGATAAAGACCCGAGCACATGTCGAACTGTCTCGCGAGACTCTTGGCAGACTGCTCAAGGACATGCGGTCGGAGCTGTTCGACGTACAGAGCCTGCCGAACGAGCCGTTTACCGACTTTCTCAAGGAGTTCACCTTGGATCAGCTTAAGAGCAAAGACTTTTGGGAGACTGTCCGGAGCCAACGGTTCCCCAAAGTTTTGCATCAGCTTCAGCAACGGCATTACAACTTGAGCAAGAGGTTGGACGAACAGACGCCCTTGGTTGATCTCGTGGACAAGGTCTTACAGGAAGCTAGCGAGTGCAACGACAAGACGCCTCCGGAGGTCACGCTGAAGGCCCTGAATACTCTCGACGAGATGAATAACATTTGCACCCACCAGATCCGGAACGATAAGAATACTGACAGCAACGCCCACGATGCTTTGCTGCTGAAGCAGGGGGAGATCGCCAAGACGCGTCCAGTGCTGCATGCTTTGCTCCAGGTAGCTGCAGGACCTGAGTCCGCAGCGACCGCAGTGGATCAGAACGCTTTTCTGGACGAGATCGAAGCTGGTTTGAAAAAGAGCAGATTCGATCGAAAGCCCCTTTGCAGAGAGGATTGCGAGCGCTTCCACATCTACCTTAGCGAAGTGCTCTCCGATCCTGAGTATGACTCCAAGGACCGAGCTCGTCCGCTCTTGAAGTCCATCAACGCGCGGCTGAAGCGGATCGAGAACAAGAGTGCCGCGGTCGTTGAGGTGAAGCATGATGCGGGATCGCCCAAGCTCCCTGAGCAAGCGAAGAAGTCTTCTTCGAAGAAGCGAGCTGCTGCAGAGATGACCACGGAGGAGAAGAAGGAGGTGCGGCGAAAGCTGCAGAGGCGGTGGCGCAACGCCAAAAGTCTGGAGAAGAAGACTGAGCTGGACACAGAGATTCGTGCTTTGGACGTTGAGATCGCAGGCTTGAAGATCAGCGAGGCTTTGCCAGGTATGAGGCTAGCTCACGCCAAGACCGAACAGGCCTTGTCATCAGCCAGCAAGGCTCTCGCCGCGGTGCAGGACATTGTGACAGATCTTGAGAACTCTCGCATTTTGCAGAGTCACAGCATGAACACGCTGGAGAATTAGATTGACGACACGTACTGTGAGTACAGCCTAATCACAGTCGAGTTGCTACAGAACAGTCGCATTTGCCAGAGTCGAACAGTCGCATTTGCCAGAGCCGAAAACAAATCCTCCCCCCATCATTTGCAAGGTTAAAAGGTCAGCTCGTGAGTTTCTGCGTCGTGTGAGAGTTTGTTGAATGCCCATCAGGTGCACCTTCTCAAGATGCTTTGCGAGGCGCATTCTTGCAAGGTCAAAAGGTCAGCTCGAGAGTTTGTCGAATGTCCGTCAGGCGCACCTTCTCAAGATGCACCTTCTCAAGATGCTTTGCGAGGCGCATTCTAGCGAGGTCAGCTCATGAGTTTCTGTGTTATGTGAGAGTTTGTCGAAAGTCTGCTAGGTGCACCTTCTGAAGATACTTTACGAGGCGCATTCTTGCAGCTACCTTTGGTCCTTTGAGTGCGTTGCGCAAGTCAGTTTTTTTTGATTTGCGGTGGTCGGACAAGTGTGACTCAGCCATTTTGATTAAAAAAAAGTGGATCAAAGTAAATGATGACAGACCAGCCTTCATTTTGGACGCGCCATTATGAGATTACCGCTGATGCAGCTGACCTGAGTACTGATCTCACCCCTCTGCTCACTGCTTTGGCTCCATCGTTCCAGGATTTGCTTGCGGTGCAATTACCATTTCACGTGAAAGCCATCGTGACATACAGGATTTCGAGGACAGTGAGGTTGACTGATGATGATGATGAGCTAGTGGAGGAAGAGAGTCAGCATTTTGCTCACACACCTCCATGGGTTGTCCACCCAACCTTCAGCGTGGAAGAGCGGATCAGAGTTATGAGCGAAGAGCTTCTATACTTGAGCGAGCAGCTTCTCGATTCTGCGATGTTCTGGAGCAGCGAGTGGGCCATCAAGGGTGTGGAGAGACTTCAGTTGAAACTCTCTGCTTCGCCAGAAGGATTGCGCTTGCCGGCTCCGGCGGGGGGGAGGAGTGGAGGTACTTGGGAACCTTTGCCGGATGAGTTGAAGGGGCAGGGAAGCAGAGGGATTTGGAACCCCAAGAATCAAGACGAGCGTTGCTTCGAGTGGTGTGTTCGAGGTTTCCTACTAGGATTGTGCGAGGTGAATAGCGCCACACGGGAGAAAGCGACCCGCATCAACTGCAACTTCTTTTTCGACGAGAAGCGTTCTCTGAAGGTGGTGGAAGCAGATTTTAGAGACTTGCCAACTCCAACTTCTTTGCTGGACATCGCTAGCTTTGAAGAGCGGAACGCGGGGAGGCTTGCGATCGTGGTGTGGAAGTGGATGCACATCGAGTGGGAAGGTGCAACATTCTTTGAGGAGACTGTCGTGCGCACGCCCACTGTGCATGCTCGACAGAACGCTCTACACGTGATCAACCTTTTGCAGCTGGAGGGCGGTCACTACTGCTTACTTCACAACATGGACGCCTTCAGGAGTCACAAAGGCTCAAAGCTTCAGGAAAGTCAGCGAGCCTTCACCCAGAATCACCGCTGCGTCCGTTGCAGTCAACCATTCAAAAACAAAGAGGCTCTCAAGCGACATGCAACTTCCGGTTCCTGCGGTATGGTGATCGCTGAGAGGAGCTCAGGCTTTTGCATGCCGAAGGGCGACGAGACGCTTTTGAAATACAAGCCTGGGAGTTCTGCCGAGCTACACCCAGTCTTTGTTGCAGCGGATCTCGAGGTCTTCACCACTCCAAATCCTCACGCGCTTGGCAGTGTGAAGGCGGTTCAGAACTGGGTTGCTTCGGCTGGTTTCGCTGTGAAGTTTGGGGGTGGCTACGTTCCCCCTGCAGAACTGCAAAGCGGAATCGAGCATTGCGAAGGCTCAGATGACAGGAGCGTGCTTGAGCGATTCCTCGACAAACAGTTCTGTCTAGCCAAGAATTATCTCCGGTGGCGTTGGAAGGTTTCCAACAAACCTTGGAGAATGACTGCGAAAGACTGGCGGGAGTACAATGCGCAGGATCAATGCAGGGAATGTGGAGTAGCCTTAATCCCCAATGACAACAAGGTCCGGCACCATGATCACGGCACAAGCCAGTTTCAAGCTGCTCTGTGCAGGGACTGCAATACAAAGATTCGCCTCCCAACGACGGTCCCAGTGTTTTTTCACAACGGAGGAGGTTATGATTTTCATTTCCTGCTCATTTGGTGGAGCGGGAACCTTGCGAGGCCGAAAACGAGTCGGAGGAGGAGGAGGATGAGCCGTTGGAGAATGTTCGGTGGGTGCGTGAAGGTACTGATCCAGAAGCTCTGCGCTATCAGTATGAAGAGAAGCTTAGAATGATTGGCGACTACAAGCGGATGGCCTTTTCAGTTCTAGTTAAGAGCGGAGAGCGTTGCCTCTCTTTCTGGCTTGGTCCTCTGCAGTTCTTGGACAGCGCCAACTTCGTGAAGGAATCCTTGGACACCATGATCGAAACTCGCAAGAAGAAGAGCAAGAAGAGTATGGAAGAGACCTTTCCAGTGGTTGCCGCTCGCCATCCTGAGCTCCAGGGAGTTTCAGCAGAGAGGAAGGATGAAGTTTGGACTGCTCTCATGCGAAAGCTGCCTATGCCGTTTGAGCAGTTTCAAGGACCACAAGCATGGCTCAGGGAACCTGTCTGGGAGCAAGAAGCCTATGACAGCGCCCTCAAGAATGAGAAGTGCTGCGATGCCACCTACGAAAGCTTGAAGTTGACGCGCGACCTCATGTGCTGGACCACTTTTAAGCAGTTCCACGATTGCTACTTGCATATGGACTGCCTGGCGCTTCTGGACATGCTGTCAGCGCTTCGGAGCGAGTTCTTTGGCTTTTTTCACCTTGACCTGGTGCAGTATGTGACACTTCCAGGAGCTTCTTGGCACGCTCTCCTGCGAAGTCTCAAGCAGCCGATCTCCTTGCCCGAAACTGCCGAGGTCTACTCGACTTTGCGGAAAGGCATCATGGGGGGGTTGTCGGCGGTGATGCAGCCATACGCGAGAGCGAATCACAAGGAGATCCCTACCTTCCAGCCTTCCAAGTGGCCTTCGTACTTGTTCTACTTCGACGTGAACAGCATGTATCCTGCCTGTATGTGTGAGCCTATGCCAACGGGAAGAGCCGTGCCTGTGACCTTGCCCGAGGAACCCAGCAGCAGATTGGTTTGGCTCCACAACCTTTTGGATAAGGGCTCAGATCCTCAAAGCTGCACTTTACTGGTGTTGGATTTTGATTTCCCTGAAGATCTTCATGATGGTCTGGACTTCGCTCCACCTTGCCGCATGAGAGTGTGCCGGGAAGATCTTGGACCCTACAACAAGAGGTTAGCTCCGGAGCGGTTGCCAAAGACCCGCAAGTTGGTACCGTACCTGGGGATGCATGAACGGGAAGCTGTCGACTCAGAGCGTTTACGCTTCATGCGCAATGAGCTGGGAGCACGAGTGTGGAGATTGCATGAGGCAATCACCTTCATGTGCAGTCCTATCTTACAGCCATTCATGGAGAAGATCTACGAGAAACGGAGTGTTCTGAAGACTGAAGGTCATGCTGACGGAGAGCAGACGCTGAAGCTGGTCATGAACTCCATATATGGCAAGACTGTTCAGGATTGCAGTCGCTTCAAGAACACTTCAGTCTACACCAACGTGAATGCTTTCCAGAAGGCGCAAGCCAATCCGAGGATGGTGGACTACGACTTTTTTGTCTCAGACGACACTTTTCTTGGCTACGTGCACACCATAGGTCGAAAGCCCAAACTCCTGAACAGCCCCATCCAGATTGGATGGCGAACGCTCGAGTTAGCTCGGCTGATGCTCATGAGGTACTACTACAGCGCTTTCAAACCCTGTTTTCCCTTGAGTAGAGCGCTGGGCACAGATACTGACAGCTTGATTTTGCAGATCTGGTGCCGTCCTGGGGAGGATCCAAGACAGATTCTTGCACAAGCCAATCTCCACTTGCCTCACGCAAAATTCGATCTGCTGGGAGACTGTAAGGACGTCGCGGAGTATCTGGGCAAGTTTGACTCTGAAGAGAGGCAGGAGTTGCTCCGACTTCAGAAGCGTCTTGGAGCCTTCGGTGATGAGAGCTTTCCCGGTGTGATGTTGGAGTGGGTGGGTCTGTGCGCCAAGCAGTACAGCAAGGTCGTATTTCGCAGCAAGAACTCACAGCTGAAGGAGGACCACCGTTGCAAGGGAGTGCCGCTAAGGCACATGAAGGCTTCGCACGAGCTGTACCTGAAGGTTCAGCAAGATGGCTTGGGGAACGAGGTGAGCTTTCCCACACTCACCTCAGCTGGGCACAAGATTTTCCTTGAGTGGAAGAGGAAGAAAGCTCTGTGTCCGCTGAATGACAAGGTGTATCAATTGTCGAATCGCTACTGTCGACCTCATGGACACTGCCGCAACCTCTACTGGCCACTGCTTTACCGACTGGATGACAGGATGAGTCTTGTACAGAATATCCTCAGTTTTTTGGCTGAACCGCCTGCTCAACATGCAGAGTGGGGAAGTCCCATCCGGAAGATCATGAATGATCAGCGCTGGATGTTATCGCGCAAACGCGCTCGCTCATGTCAGGATGCTTGATCTTTGACATCATGCATGCATGCACGTTACAGAACAGAGATCGGTCATCGCTATACGCAGCGATTGACCCTTTACAGCAGTGCCCGTCAGAGGCTATAGACGACCGACTGGAAGTTGCAAAGACTAGCTTGCTCAGTTGTATGTTGCGGGAGAGCATTTCTTGATTGATGCCCAAGCTGACTGGACAGGTCAGTCCTGAGCTCTTTTTTTCTTGGATAGTTGTGTGAGTGTTCGACGTGCTGGAGTGCATGTGTTTGTTTGATACCCAATCCGACTGGACAGGTCATCATCGCTACGGCGTCAGTCCTGAGCTCATTTTTGATCGCGTGTTTTAGACAATTGGTGGAGCTCGATCGCGCGCTGGTGGTAGGCGAGGTCTCCTTCGCACTGGCTGGAATGCTCCCCTAGCTCCATCATCCTCCCTCACCTTCTGCAAATCCCTGACTTGAACTTTTCCTGTCCATCCTTCCAATGTGAACATGGGTCCCATGTCAGTTTGTTCAACGGTTGCGACTCTGTAGGACCTTTCACTCCACGCTGACTCTGTAACCCTATAGGCTCCCCGCTGCACTACCGGCTTGTTCCGCACGCGAACGTAGTCACCCACGCGGATTTCTGGACGTTTAGGCGCTTTGTGCTTGGCTGCGTGTTCCATGTTACGCCTCGCTTCCCGAGCCTTAGTGGAATCGTTGTAGGCTTCGTTTGGAACAACTTTGGTCGTACTCTGATTTCGAGCGTTAATCTGAGAAATGATGTCAGGTAGCAGCAGGTGCCATTGTCCGCGCCTCCCCACCCCCGCAGCTATTCGCCGTAGGATCGCTTCTTTCAAGGTGCGAATCATCCTCTCAGCAAAGTAGGCGTGACCCCTTGTAACAAGCTTGTTGATGTCCCAATATTCCAAGGCTTCCCTAAACTCCTTTTTGAATTCCGTACCATCATCGCTGTAGATGTGAGCAGGAATTCCTAGTTCGCTTATAACCTTCCGAAGACCTTGTGCGGTGTTTGAGGCTTTCTTGTTTTTCAGGGGTATCGCGGAAACTTTCTTGGTGAATGCGTCCACGGCCACGAACATGTAGGGGTATGGGACTGCTCCAAAAGCTTTCATGTCAGCTAGGTCTATTTGCAGCTGATGCATGGGGAGCGGTGGAACGTAGGAGTTATAACCGCGCTGGGGCCTATCACGTTGGACTCTTAAGCCGTTGATGTATGAAGCTACTTCCTGACGTGTGATGGTTCTGTCTCGCGCTCTCGCCAACCTCCAAGTCAAGTCGATGCTGCCAAAGCCGGTGCGAGGGTCCTCGTACACAGCCTTGATAGTTTGTTGGCGAGCATCAGCCATGATGTTGTTTCCTAAATCAGGAGGTTGTTTGGCTCAAAACCTGACAATGTCTCAGTGTTCCCTTTCAAAGTACCACACTTATAAGCGCTGACCGAAGTCAGCCCCTTTGCGGTTTCTGGGCAGACCTACCCTTTTGGCAGTTTCTGGGCAGACCGAAGCCTGCCCTTTTGGCAGTTTCTGGGCAGACCGAAGCCTGCCCTTTAGACCGCAGTCCACCATTTGACTGTTCTGGACAGACCTTTTGGCAGTTCCTGGGCAGACCGAAGCCTGCCCTTTAGACCGAAGTCCACCATTTGACTGTTTCTGGGCAGACCGAAGCCTACCCTTTAGACCCCTTTGACTGTCTTTGCAGGAACCTCAAACTGCCCATGCGCTTCAGCAAATGTACTTACCCCTAAGCACCCTTAGGGGTAGGTACAGTTGAGTCATATCGATTGTTGGTTTGGCTAGAACGAACCCCAAGGCCATCCACCTGTCTCTCCAAAAAGTGGCAGTTTCTGGACTGACCGAAGCCTGCCCCTTTGTGGTTTGGACAGACCGAAGCTAGCTGTTTCTGGCTAGACCGAAGTCTAGCTGCTGTAAACGACTATAGAGGGATCCGTGCAAGAAAAGTTATCAGCTGTATCCTCACCCTCAGTGACGATCCTGGCCGATCGAAAGTCGTGTTCCTGAGAGCTTCCATCACGTCTTGGATCACGACCGGAGCTGACGGATCACGACCTGGCGGATCACGAGCGGAAACTGACTGATCACCGAAAAAAATTCGCGAGCGCTACCGAGGGTCCTTTTGCTCCGTGCAAGGGTGACCGAAAAAATTCGCGAGCACTACCGCGGGTCCTTTTGCTCCGACCGAAACTGATGGATCACGACCGTAAACTGATGAATCACGACCGAAACTGATGGATCACGACCGTAAACTGATGAATCACGACCGAAACTGATGGATCACGACCGAAACTGATGGATCACGACCGTAAACTGATGGATCACGACCGTAAACTGATGGATCACGACCGTAAACTGATGGATCACGACCGTAAACTGATGGATCACGACCGAAACTGATGGATCACGACCGAAACTGATGGATCACGACCGTAAACTGATGGATCACGACCGTAAACTGATGAATCACTGATGGATCACGACCGTAAACTGATGAATCACGACCGAAACTGATGGATC
This sequence comes from Effrenium voratum, assembly GCA_963377175.1. Classification (NCBI taxonomy): domain Eukaryota; class Dinophyceae; order Suessiales; family Symbiodiniaceae; genus Effrenium; species Effrenium voratum. The sequence continues at coordinate 4,915 of CAUJNA010002492.1, read as the reverse complement.
ACGACCGTAAACTGATGGATCACGACCGTAAACTGATGAATCACGACCGAAACTGATGGATCACGACCGTAAACTGATGAATCACGACCGAAACTGATGGATCACGACCGTAAACTGATGGAACACGACCGAAACTGACGGATCACGACCGGAAACTGACGGAACACGACCGGAAACTGACGGAACACGACCGGAAACTGACGGAACACGACCGGAAACTGACGGAACACGACCGGAAACTGACGGAACACGACCGGAAACTGCCGGGACGCTACCGGAACAAGACCGTCAAACGCGAAAAATCGAAAGCCTGCACTGCGACTTGCTGAGATCTGCAGCGTGCGACACCGTTTTGAGACGGTCCTGCAGAAAACGCGCGGAAGTTCGGCGAACCTGGCAACGCGAAGCGGAAAACGACAACCCGAACATAAACTGACGACCAAGTGGGGCTTGAGACCCCCGTAACCACTCTCTCAGGCACCCCGACGGCCATATATGCCGATCCTCCCTACATCTTCACGCTCTCTTCGCAAGCGGCCTGCCCTTCCTCGTAAGCATAAACGACGTGCCTGAAGCCTGGGAGCTCTACAGAGGGCCGGCTCCATTACAAGGCTGTGCTGAACAGCTCCAAGCCCAAGCTGCTGTAGTGCATCAGGGCAATCCTGTGTGTGGCGCAGGAATGGCTGGAGCAATCCTGTTGCCAGCGCAGGATTGAGGCTGCAATTCTGTGCCCAACGCAGGATTGCCAGGCCAGCCCGCAAGGCCCGCACCAGGCCCGCACCGCCCGCACCAGGCCCCAATCCGACTTCGATTTCCGACTTCGACCGAAGCCGCGGAGCTGGTTTTGCTTTAAGCCTTTTGCGCACTTCTCGGCCCAAAGAGAGCGGTGACGAAGCGGTGACATTGCGGTGAGACCGTTTTTGGGCGAAAAAGCGCCGTTTTGGAACGGTAACGAGAGCCGATGGTGACATGGCTTAGGCGTTGGTCTCCGGAGCGACGTTTCGGGGTTCGATTTCTCCGGTACCTTGGCGGCTACGTGTTAGAGACCGGTGACATCGGCGGTGACAAGTTCAGCGGCTGCCGTGTCATGTGGGAGAACCTCGGCAGGCTGACGTGTTATGTGGAAGCACCTTGGCGGGTGTCGTGTTAGACACCGGCGACGAGGCGGTTGCCTCAGCAGGCTGACGTGTTAGAGACCGGTGACATCGGCGGTGACAAGCTTAGCGGGCTGGAATGCTTTTCGGGGTAGAAAACGGATTTCGGAGCACGGCAAACACTGGAGAGCCGTTTTCGGCGGACAACGAGCGAATTTGGAGGCCCAGGCAGCACATTTGACGCCGGACACGAAAAACGCACTTTTCGGAGTTCGTTTTCAGCGCTTTTTGCTCCAAAAACGGAGCGGTGATTCTTTGCTGGTCAGGGCGAAGGCCGTGGTCAGAGTAGAGGGCACATCGAGACCAAGCAAGTGAGCGTATAAGGGATGTGTAGCTGTGCAAAACCTCCCTCAACATCACATGGGCACTTAGGCAGCGCTAGCATGGAGAGAGAGTTTCAAAAAGTATCGCCTGCACAGAACCATTGGAGACACTCCGCAGAGAGACACAGCATGCGTTTAGGCACTGTTGTTGGACTGATTGTATTGGCTGCATCAGGAACAATGACGACTGGCACACGAGAGCCGGAAATAGCACCATCAGTTGGTCTAAATCGTTCCCAGTGCTTAGTCGGAGTTTCAAGCGTACTTCGCTTGTTCTTCCTTTTTCCAAGGTCACTGGGCGACTGGGGCCACGTATGGTCCAGGTGATCCACCGATTCAACACAATGGGGTCCATTGGCAAGAAGGTCCTCAGCTTGTGCACGCGAGACATCAAACCACAGTGCCGTATAATAGCGTTGTGAGGAGGCGTCCTGCACCGTGACTACACGATATCGATGGCCACTTGCGTAATTACTGAGCCACTCAAGTGTAGTACATGTGGTGTATATGATGGAGTGGGTGCTTGGTAAGAGAACTGAAGGGTAGCATCGACAGTGATTCCAGGGTGGTTAAGCTGTACAAAGCTTCCAGCAAAGACTAGGCGATATACCCCGTCCTGGCAGCTGTGGGGAATGCAATTTCCCTTTCATTGGCTAACAGCCTCAAAGACTCAAATGACTCTGGCGAAATTTGTGCAATGAGGTAGCCATAGAGGGAGCAACGGGAAAACCTTGCTCTTGCAGGAACTCATTGACGCTAGGCAATTGATCGTCATGTTTCTGAGCAACAAATACGACTAGTCTGCCGAAGCTCACCGTGATCAGTGCCAATGTATGCTTGATGAAGACTGATAGCCGGCTGTGTTCGATGCTTTTAAAGCATCGACAAGCTGATCAACCCATCCGACAATGTCAATATTGCATGCCAGACTATCATTGCTGAGATAGCTGATTGATTACCTCAGTACTGCGCCTATCTCCTTTCACTTGTAGACTGAAAGGATTGGTAGTGTCGGCTTCAAATCCGTTGCATACCGGCTGGCAAAGGTCAAGCGATGCTGTATTAAATGAGTTAGGTATAGCAGCGATTATATTCCAATCACGAGCAAGGTTACCAACTCGGATGCGCTCATTACCGGGCTGTTGGAGCCCAAAAGCAACGGTATGATGTGTCTTTTGACCGACTTGTACACGGCCCACGTGACAGGCGATTCTGACGTGCTTGGTGAGGTGGGGGTAGTGTTCGCAAATGCCTCTTCCAGGACAGGCACAGCAGCATGGGTACCGAAATGTAAGCACACGGTAGGGATGCGCGCGTTAACCAGCTTGATGAGGGCCCAAAATGTTTACCAAGTACAATAGCCAGACAGCACGGATGCTGTTGTCGGTACTTGATAGCAAAATTTACATCCTGAGCGTGTGTAGTGAGCACCCAGAAGTTATCTGGCAATGTGTCTCTGATGGCACTAGGCGTGGCTGCAAAAACAAAGACCTGGTCAACTCGCAGCACCTTAGCGTGTGAAGAAACTGAAATAAGTGCTTCTCGAAAGGCATCTTCCTTGGTGTCATCAGTCCATTGATTGTATTTGAGTGACAAGGACTGGCCAAGGGCCTGCTCCTCATGGTCCTCGAGGTTTACCTCACTAAGCAACTCTCAGCATGTTTAGGTTCTGGATCGGCAGCCGGGGTCCTTTTTTCCTCCCCCGCACACTTTGAGGCAATTGCCTCAGGTCGCGAAGGATCGGCAGCTGGAGTCCGTGGAATAGGATCAAGTGAGTGAGCCTAGACTGAGGGTCGGATTGTGTCATCGATTGGGCCTTTATAGGACTTGGTTCAATAGGAGCAGTAGGCAGGACCTGTGAGGCTCCATGTGGTGAGACAGTGCCAGAGCAACTCGAAGCAAGGCGGTCTGCAGGCTCTTGGCAGGACGCGACATTACAGTTATTAGCCGTGGCATTCTCATGTCTCTTAAAGGTCTTGAAGGCTTCACCATAGTAGGAAGTCTTATGGTTAAGCCCATCACTCGGGACGGAATCCAACAACTCATCATCACTATCAGGCACAGGAATTGCAACTCCTGAGGAAACAGGTGGAGTGCTGGGAGCACTACCTCCATGCTTCCTGGAGCTATTGCGGAATTTGGAAGGTGAGAAAAACGACTTGATTCTCTCACGAGGTATGTGTGAGCTAGCAGCAGGTCTTCCTGGTAGGCGACTCTTGCCACCTGCAACACATCTTTTCTTATGTCGGTTTGGAGTTTTGGATGTAGTGGACTGTGTCAAGAGCTGAGGCCGCAAGATCCATGCCATCTGCATCAGGCTTGTTTTTCTTTAGGCACGATTTGATCACTGGTATGTCTGGATTGCCCTTGCCGCCTGCAAGGTAATGCAATTGGCGTGCAACAGGATTTGATCGAGGGGAAAGATTGTGCTGAAAATGATGGGTTCCTGGTTGCCACGTCCTTAGGACATGAATGGTCTCCTCGTTCCACGTTCAATTGTGACGCTCGCTGGGGCCGCGGAGGCGAGAGGGGGCTTGTTCCTCCCTCTTGCCAACGCCGCCCTTTGCTTTGGTGGGCAATGTGTGTTCCCGCGGGTTTAATTCGCATTTGTGCATGTGAGAATGCTGACATTGTTTGGCATTTGCCTGCTTTGGAGCTTAGTTTTTACACGTGTAGTGTGGCTTATGTTGGCTTCTGCATTCTTCTTGAGCTTTTTGCACTTTTGTTAATTGGTGCCCATGACCGTGGGGGTAAACTGTGGTCGGGCAGAGTGCCGGTCTGGCACCGTATCTTGGGTGATTGCCCAGATTTTTCCGCTCCTTGCCCCAGATTAAATTGGGCAAGGTTGCGATTTGTTAATGTGCCCGCTGAAACGTCGGGCCATGGTTCTATTGTAGAGGAGCCCTGTCTGATGGCGTTTTGTGGGGTTTTGGGTTTGTTGGTGTTTGGTTTTGTTGTGGAAATCGGGCCACGATGATGTTGTGCAGCTCCCTTGCTGATACTTGCAAGTCCCTGCTGCCTCTGGGCAGTTTCTTTCCTCTCTGACGTAGTTGGATTTGTCGACCGGCGACGTTGCTGTAAGCGCGGGGAAAAAAACAACATTCTTTTTTTCAGAGGGTTGGATCTGTTTATAAGGGTCCAACAAAAACTAGAACTTATAGAATTGATGGTTCCGATACAACTCGTCGAGCTTGGGTCCTGGGAGCTTCTCATCCCTTCGGTGACGTACTCAAGCAAATCATGTCCCTGGTTTTCTGGCAGGTCATGCGTGTGGCCTCGCGGTGCAGGCCTTGTCAACAAGGCCGACTTTCCAGGGGAAACTCCCGGGTTACCCTGTCAGCGAACTTGGCCTTGCGGTCAGCCTGGACACAGGTGATGCTCCCACATTGTGCCTTGTTGAGCGTCCGCGCATTGACATGCTTTGGCTGCACCGTTATG
>CAUJNA010002491.1:821557-916174 GCA_963377175.1 Effrenium voratum | reverse complement strand
ACACACACACCACACACACACACACACACACACACACACACACACACACACACACACACACGCCTGCCAAATGGCAAGCACACCCGCTCACGCGCAGCATATTTGCACTGCACGCACGCCTGCCAAATGGTAAGCACACCCGCTCACGCGCAGCCTCCGCTCACGCGCAGCATGTTCACACGCCTGCCAAACGGTAAGCCCGCCCGCTCACGCGCGGCCTCAGCCCTGAGCCCCAAATCGCTCAAATCAAGAAAGGCTAGCTCGAGGTCTGAGGTCGTGTTTACCGGAAAGGGCTACTTGAAGGCTCCCAAAAGGTAAGCAGGTAGTCTTTTTTGCAAAAGGCTACAGTAGTCTTACAGGAGCCCAACGTGCAGCTTAACTTGCAAATACCAATGCGAACTTCCTTCCCCACTGTCACTGCCGCGCAAAAATGTCGTTGCAACATGTTGAGAAAACCACCTTATTTACAGGGAGAACAGGGTGTGTTTTGCCCGGGGTTATTGAGATGTCGACTTTGACCCACGGCGGCATATGCGCCGTGGACCTAGTTTCCATTTAAAAAACGAAACCAGACACACCCAAATTGGCTTCTCAACATCAGTGGCCCGGCCCTAGGCACCCGGTGCGTGAGATCGAAGACCGGGACCAAGTCTCTATGCTCTCGGCATCCCAGGCGTGGTTCGATTCGGCCGCGATGCTTGGCATTCGTTGGCATTCGTGAAGATGTTGGGGGCGCTTACTTGTTCAACGGGATTGCACCATTTCACCCATGTTTACTGCTGTGCTGTATTAATGACTGTGAATTTCATGGGTGGCCGCGCGTGGCTGAAAGACGCTGAGTCATGTGCCACAAATTGGTTGCGGCCGAAAGTTGGTGTGTCACCCAGTCCGAGAAGCCCAAAGCGCAGGAGGGTTTCGCCCTCACGGGGGGCAAGAACCAGGCGCAGCACTTCAGGCCGGCGAAATCGGGGTCCTCACATCCTTACCGCAGACTCCGGGTCCCCGAAGTGGAACCTGGGAAACCCCCACACACTCTTCCGGGGAGGGGTCGGGGGCGGGGTGGAAGTTCGCACTTGTGGAAGTTGAGGCCCCACTTTGCACGTGGGGAGTTTCTCAAAGGAATCCACTTTGCACTTTTTGGGAGTTTCGCAAGCACTGTTGCCGATTTCAGGCGAGCTTCGGGTGATGTTTCCGGGTTGGATATCTAGGGAGCTCCAAACAATCAGTCGACCCATTGTGATTTGCCGGCAGTTTGAGAGCCCTTCTGTAGCTTAGAATGCCAACACAGATCTGAGCTGCTTGGAATTCCTATGTCGGAGTGCTTGGCCGCTTTTTAGGAGGTGGTGATAAAGTCTGACCTCCATATTTTTTTGGGTGGGTGGGGGGGTACCCTTTTGCGCTTAGACGGAATCCCAAAGGAGCAGACCACATCCTTGTTTTTTTTCTTTGACGGGGGTGTGCGATGCTTCCGCCATTTTCCGCCCCAAGTCAGAGGATCAATCTAAACGCCATGGGTCCGTGTTTGAGCAACCAAAAATGACAGGATATCCCGTTGTTGGAATTCAAACAGGAATGTCTTTCCAAATACGGCTTGAGTTAAAGCCCAACTAGAACTTAGTTGTATTCAAAAAGGACAGAATACCATGAAAATTAAATAGAAACTCACCCCCGGCTTGTTCTAGGTTTCCTCTGTTGACCCCCGTCCCCCCCCCCCCCATTTGTTTGGGGTGGCCCCCCCATTTGTTTGGGGTGGCCCTTTCCAATGGCTTCGCAAGATGTTGGATGTTTGAAACGCAAACCAAAACGGAACCGCCCACTTTGAGGGTCCCTTTTGAGACAAACCGACATTGACGTGGGTGTGTCAACATGGGCCATTCGGAAGTCCCCTATGTTAAGACACACTCGTCTGGCCGTTTTCCGTGTTCAATAGTTGAAGAGGGCGAGAACGCACGGCCACACGCACTTGAGCGGCGCAAGTTTTGGCATAATCCCAGATTGGCTCACGTGGACCCCAAAATGCTGGGCGGCCCCTCCGGATTTTCTTGGGACCAAGGTAAAAGGGGTGCCAAGGCCCTAAAAAAGACACCCACACCATGAAACCCGCCAGGGTCCCGTCCCGTGTTTTGGGGCGCCCAGGAGCTGGCGGATGGATTGGCTTCAACTTTGTTTATTGGTCCAGTATCGGTTCGGTATTGGTCGAGTATTGGTTTGGTAGTATTGGTTTAGTACTGGCCTAGAATTGTTGCAGTATTGCCAGAACTGGGCAGCTATAAACATTCTACTTCTCTGTCCCGACAGGATTGCGCTCCTCAGCAAGCTCAACCGCCGCCAGCAGCAGTTCGTGCTTGCCCGGAAGCCCGCAAAAGTCGGGTGAGGTTTGTGACCCCCCCCCATGAAACCACCCTCACGGACGAAGTTTTCTCAGATACCCTTATTTCAACCTCCAAAAGTAGCGGAGTTTATGAGCCCACCAGTCAGTTGCGATGCGGAGCTTGCTCCAAAGCACAGGGAATGGATTGCTCAGCCGCCTCAGCAGAAGGTGGGTTGGAATCCAGGCCCTAACAGAGCTGTACTTTCTGCTTTTTGGGCAAATATTGGGCTTGTGAGGTTGCTGGGAGGCCCTTCCCACCTTGCAACAATTGTTTGAATGGTCGATTTGTCTTTTTCACGTAGGGGATGTGATTTTACCATCTGAATCTTGCCTATCTCACATCCCCAAAACATGTCCTCGGGATCTGCAAGATGTGGACAAGTTCCAGGAATTAGACTCTGGTCCTCTTCAAAGGTGAACCTTTCCACAGCTTGACCCTCAGGTCTTGCAGGCTGCCTCTGTCAAAACGGTCTGATCAAACACGGAGAGCACTCACTCTTTCTTTTTTTTTTGAGGGGCAAAAGGCATCGCCGAATTGGGAAGGCCAGTACGTATGTTGCCCACTTTGTACCCCCAGAACGTCCTCAAAGAGTACTTGGACACTCTGGAAGAGGAAAAAATCCGGGCGCTTCCTCGTTTCTCTAGACAATCAGAAGACATGGGCCGAAGCCCCAAGCACAACTCAGCTATCCAAGTGGACATTTTTCTCGGGTGATGTTGGGCGAAGCCACTTCAGGGTGCTTGCTTCTTGCAAGATGGCTGGTGTAGGGGGGGAATAAGCCTTTCTGGTCTCCTCAGTTCGGCTCCTGTAGGTTTCGGATCCCGCTCACAGTTCCCCTTGACATGCCGCAGGCCTTTTACAGACCCACCTTCGAAGAGTCATTGTTTTGACTGGTTCTCAAAGGCAATTTGGGTGACTTTGGGAAAATCCATGCTGCCAGCCTAAGAAGGCCTTCCTTTCGAAGCCTTTTCTAGGGCGGCAAGCTCGGAGTTTCCTCCGGTGGCCGAGGCGAACCAGAGCCCTGAGGCGGACCCCAACGTGGCCAAGTTAGATGGCGAAGGCAGTTCGATTTCGGCCGAGCGATCTGAGAAGAACTGGGGGTGTCTTTGTGTTAGGCCCCCCCTCGCCGCCGCTTTTTGGGGTTTTAAAGGCGAAACTTCTTTGTGTTTTTGTGGTTTTACAGGAGAAACCATTTTGTGAGCCCCCCAAAAATGACACCCAACTGGGTTTAGATAATCCACAAAACCATGGCCAACGATACAGGGGCTTGCAAAAGCATGATATCCTTTAAAGTCAGACCATTGGAAAACGATAGGGACTCGCAGACTGGGCAACGAACACATCGCATCTATCGTGAGGTCGAATGGATGGACGCGTCGGAAATTCCGGTAAAAGGTGTCCTTTACCATGCCCTCTGCCCTTTGAACCATTGCAAACCATGGTTTGGGCAGCATGTGACCAGGATGAGAGGGCCCTTAAGGGCGCTTCTGACACTCCCCGATGGTGGGCATGGCTTTTTTGACTCCATTAAAGGGACCATTTTCCAGTGGTTCGAACACATGTCCTGTTTCCCCTTAAACAGCCCTGCCGGGTAATCTGAAGGATGCCCCCGGAAATGGACGTCTTGTCTTGCCCCGTGGTTTTTCATTGATCGGTTTTGGCTTCTTCCAGCTGTGGCGGGCTGCGCTGCGCTTCCCAGGCTCCGACTCGCCCGCGGATTCTCGGGATTCGCCCACCACGGACGGAGGCGACATAGCGCTCCATGGGGGAACTGGACATCCAGTTTCGAGCACTGGAAGTAGGCGAAAGGCAGTTCAACTGGCATGTCCAAGCGGGCAGATTTCATGATTGGGCTTGGTTGGTGGGAAAACCAGGCATAGTTGGGCAGTTCTAAGCCCGAGAAGGGTTGACATCACGGTTTGGGCTTTTAAGAGTGAAATCGACGCGCGTGCATGGGTGGGTGGGTGGGTGGGTGGGTGGGTGGGTGGGTGGGTGGGTGGGTGGGTGGGTGGGTGGGTGGGTGGGTGGGTGGGTGGGTGGGTGGGTGGGTGGGTGGGTGGGTGGGTGGGTGGGTGGGTGGGTGGGTGGGTGGGTGGGTGGGTGGGTGGGTGGGTGGGTGGGTGGGTGGGTGGGTGGGTGGGTGGGTGTGGGTGGGTGGGTGGGTGGGTGTGGGTGGGTGGGTGGGTGAGTGGGTGGGTGGGCAGGTAGGTGGGTGGGTGGGCGGACGGGTGCGTGCTTGCGTGGGTGGGGTTTGTTCATACACGCTCAACTTTTTCAGTTAGTCAGACTGAACTAGTTCAGTTAGATTAATCGCTATCGAACTTCAAGCTATTATTTTTACGGTATAACTCTCAACATGTTTGTCAAGTACATGTACACATAGTAGCAGAAACCGCAGAATACAACATGTACTTACGCCTGTTCAGTTGTCATTACTTGAGCCAAACCACCGACATTTGCAGCGAACTCGAGCATGTCCTTCTCTCAAGTTCCTTCTCTCAAATTCTAGTTTGGAACCGTACGGCATGCCTTGTCTATCAGACATGATGTTTACCCTTGTTTAAAGCAATACAGCATACAAGAGCGCGCCATTTGTGTGGTTCGAACCAAGCAATAGCTGCGAACGTGAGCATGTGAACAAGATGTAGCTTTGGACAAGTGCATATGTTTGTTTTTTGGTTTTCCGAATAATGGCCAGACCATTCAAGTCGGAGATTTCCATTAAGACACTTTCAGGCTTCAGGTCACAAACAACTTCACTCTTTCTTGAAGACAGGCAGATTGTGGACTTGTTTCAGTTTTTGTTTTTCTGTATTTGTTTGGTTGTCCCCAGGCTTTTGTGGTGTTCCTCAGGCTTTCCCTGAACACCAACAATATTTGTTAGTTTTTCTTTTTTTAGTATTGTTTGCCGTGTGTTTTTGAAGCGGTGCGGAATTCAGCAAAATACAGCAATTATACAAAAACACCGGTACTGGAAAAAAGAGGTGTACATGATGTCCACCTACGGCTCCCCAATTAAGATCCTTTTGGCAGAGGTTTAGGGCCACCGTTTGGGGAACTATACTTAAAGTGACAAAGTAGTCAGGGGGACGGCCCGGTTTGGCATCACAGAAAGGTTGTTGCGCCACGCAGAGTTCCCAAGATTTGTCTCTCTTGGTGGTTTTCAATTGGTAAGTGCTTTCTGAGGAAATGTAGGTGTCAAAATAGGGAGCTGGAACAAGTGGGGCGGTTTCATGTTGGTCTCCCTTTCAACCAACCTGAAAAGGGTACCCTCAACAGGGCAAACCTTGCAAAGCTCACTCTCGACCTGAGCTGTTCTTTCTCAGGCAGTTTCCGTGGATCCTGGGATCAGGTATTGGAGTTCTTGGAGCAAGCGAGTGCAACTAGCGTGTTCAAGGCGACACCTTTGCGCTCTCTTTTGAACATTTTGTCCATCTACTGTAGCTTGCTGGTCTGCTTAGTGAGCCAGCTAGACCCTCAACAAAAACACACGCACATGCTTCCATGTGCTTAGGACTATTTGCATTTCTTGTGTGAGTTTTGAGGGAATCGCAGTCTGGCGTATTTTTTGTTTCCAGGGGACGTAAGCAAGCGAAGTATGGGGAAACCTGACTGTGGGCGCTGGATTCCTGGACGCACTCATGCGCATCGCGGCATCGCGAGGCGGGTCTAAGCCGGTCTCCAGGACGACTTCCCGCCAGCTCGCTCGGCGAGCTCGTTTCCGTGGCGTTTTGGATGTCACCCCCCCTTTTGTTGGTGTCAAAGGGAACCGGTCGGGAAGTCAATGTTGGGGATCCATTTTTTCAGACCAGCCGACGTGTTTCCTCGTGCTTCTCTCACCTGTTTGGGCATTTGTGAGGGTAATTTCCGGTCGGTGATTTGATGTTCAGAGGGGTCACATGTGCCGTTGTCAAAAGGCCTGTTGACTTGGGGTTGGTGGGGATGGCATCAGCCATGTGACAATGTCCCCCTTTGGGTTCCTTAAAGGAGGGGGAGTTGAGACAGCCATTGCAAGGGCAAGGCCATGCCATGAGTCATGGCCCACCCTGGTTCTGTCGCAGCTTGCTTGCCAATTCAAAGTGTCCAATTGGCGGGTTGATGTTTGGTTGGACACATGGAAGTTGAGCTTGCAACCCTCGAAGGGAGACCGGGGCATGGATGCAATCGTGCTCATGTTGTGAACGGCTCCCACTTTCACCCTTGGCTCCTTTGCCCTGGAAGGCTAGTGGCCTGATAAAGCCAGGTCTGGAGGTCAGGTGGCATGACATCTCTTGTCTGTTCAGCGCGTTTTCAACGGAGATGGGATCCGTACATGGGTTTCACCTTGCAGCCAATTTGGGCCTATGGTACATGGTTGAGGGAACCCTCAGGATTAGTTCTTGTTTAGGACCATCCGTCTCGGAGGGCCTACTCTCGAAAGGCATGGTGCTTCACACATCCATCTCCATGTCTGTTTTATGCAACATGAGCCTCAAAGGGTGGAACGGCGCTAGAGCTGAGGAGACCCTACCCTCGGAGAGGTTCTCCGAACCCCTTCATGGGTGTGCGAGTGTGTTTGAGGGCACCCGTTTGTTGGGTGGTTTCAAAGGAAAGCCAATGGGAACATTTTGGGGGTTCCTCCATTTTGACGCACTCGTTTCGGGTGAGGGGCCTTTGCTGGGATCTCCTCCAAAATGAGTCAGAATCTGAACATAGGTGTCCTTTCTATCGGTTAGTTTGGTTAGCAATCGACGGGTTTCACTGGTTTAGATGGGTTTTATAAGCCATGTACCAGGGAAGCCCATCTATTCTTCGAACAGGTCGCCTATAAATCCGTTTTGCTGGGGTGTGGTTCCCTCGACCTTCGGGCCGGGGGTCAACCAAAAATTGCCCTCGCGCCGAGGGCTGAAGGTGCAGGCAGCAGTGTCTCAAGGTAGCCGGTGGCTCAGAACGGAAAGCTTTTCGGTTTTGCCTCGGGCGACCCTCGGTTTGGTTTTGGTGGTTTGGTGTTTTGGGGGGTAGGAGAGCCCCAGAAACTCGCCCAAATTCATGTAGTTCGAATGAACGTGGGTGTGGTTGGTTTCATTTCGTGAGTTCTGGCGGAACACACTGCTGATGTAGCCCCTTGGCTTGCCGCGGACCACTTCTTGCTTTGCACCACTTGCTGAATTCGAGCGAGATGACATGGCTTCTACGCGATTTAGCTACGTGAGTCCTGAATACTCTCTTGCCATCTTTGGAGAAGCGAACGTCAATAGGTTTTGGGGGTGCGTCTGGGAAAGCTTTCATGCCCTCGCCCTCTTGTTCTCCGGTTCCTTTTTCCCCCACATGGAGCCGCCCAAACGACTCACGCCTCGTGTTTTCTGGGTCATTGGTGTGGTCTTTGTTTTGAGGGCGGGTTCCTCCTTGATCAAGAGTTGCACTTTTGTGTTCCAGGAGGAAAGTAGGTCATGGTCAGGTTAATACAGCCACCTGGCAGGGTGCTCTGAACTGCCTCGTTCCCCTAACCTGTCAGCTTCCATCTTGGGAGCCGGTGGCTTGCGGTGAATTTCGGACCGGATGTGCACAAGTCCATTTGGGGTCACCCGCATCTCAAGCGCAGCCCGGATACCAACTGGGTCCCTGAACGAGGTTGCATTTTGTGGGGGTCCCAAAATGACTTTTGGGGGATTTACGCCACCATCTAGCTCGGGTTAGTTTGAGGGTGTCACTTTGGATCCAGGCCAACTTACCTCTCGCAGTTTGCAAATTGGCTGCGCTGAAGCACAGGCGACACTCCGACCTCTCGCAGCATGAGCGCGACTGCACTGAAGCTCCTGCCCCGGATGCCGAGTTTGCACATCTGCAGATTCACACGGGTGTGTCCTGGATGTGTGTTTTCGAGGCTCGGAACTCTTTCCAGGTTGGTTCAAAGGGAAACCAAAAAGCAAGCAGGCCCATGGAGCCCAAAAACAGGTTGTTGCGGGTTCCAAGCGGGTTGGACCAAAAGTGCAACAGCAAACATGAGTGTTTGTGGGGGTTCCAGCTGAAAGTTGCGGGGGTTGGATTTGGAGAATGAACCCTTACTGTGTGTTTTTATTGCTGGCTGGCTAGCTGGCTGGCTGGCTGGCTGGCTGGCTGGCTAGCTAATTAGTTGGTGGGTTGGTCGGTTTGCCGGTTGGCTTGTTGATTGCTTGCTTGCTTCGTTCGTTCGTTGGTTGGTGGGTGTGTTCGTTCGTTTGTTTGTTCGTTGGTTGCTTGCTTGGTTCGTTCGCTGGTTGCTTGATTCGTTCGTTGGTTGCTTGCTTGGTTCGTTCGCTGGTTGCTTGATTCGTTCGTTGGTTGCTTGCTTGGTTCGTTCGTTGGTTGGTTTGTTCGTTCGATCGTTCGTTGGTTGCTTTTGCTTGGTTTATTGGTTCGTTGGTTCATTCGTTCGTTGCTTGCTTGCTTGGTTCGTTCGTTTGTTGGTTGGTTGATTTGTCGGTTCGTTGCTTGCTTGGTTCGTTCGCTCGTTCGTTGGTTGCAGACCCCCGTGCAATTTCTTCCGTCCCACCCTTGCACCTTAGGACCGCTGCCCGGAGTGCGGGCCTCGAATTTTGGTCATCCGGAAAGAGTCACCGCAGGGATGGCCGGCTCGTCCTTTTGTGGAGTTGGCAGCCCTTGTTTGTGTTGTTGTTCAAGGGAAAGGATAGCCGAATCCATTTCGGGGGACACCCAGGTGGCGCAATTCCAACCATTTTTATCACCTAAAAAGGGTCCTGGTGGGAGTTTTCACCGGTGGTTTCCTCCCAACAACGCCACCCTTCAAAATGGACTCGCAGAGTTCATTTTGTGGTTCCATTTTTCCTTAGACTAGCTGAGGGGGGATGTTGGAGTTCGGAGTTGGACACCGAAATTCCCCAAGCTGGGGCCCCACATGACGCCCATTGCCTTTTTTTGGGGTGTCCTTTTCTTTTGTTGTTAATCGAAAATAGCTGGCCCTGGTTGACCTGGTGCGTTCGTAATCCACCAGTACTTCTTGGATGGTCTGGGAGTTAGCTAAATGGCTAGTAACCCTGGTTGTATCCCACTTACAATGGTTGTAAGTCCCCTGTAACTAGTGTTACTATCCATTTAGCTGCAGCTAAGTCCCACACCATCTAAGTTGTCCTTCTTGTTCTTCCCCCAAGCAGGACACCTATGCTTGTGGGGCAACCGCTTCGGTCGGTGACACACCCCAGGTGCCTCGCGACTCGCGCTTGAGAACAAGGAGAAGCCGAAGGATTCCAAGAGCGTCAGAGCCCTAGGGCGCGAGCTGTAGGAGTCGCCTGGTTTTTGCCCGGAAAATTGGCATCACCAAATTTTTGGGCTCAGGCCCTTGGGCGGTTACGTGGCTGAGTTCTCTGTCAACTTTTCATCAGGCAACCCAAAACATGGGCGGTTTGGATTGGTTTTGGGTTTCTTCCTTTGCAAGGAATCATGGCGGTGGGAAAGCGGGGGTGGATGGGTTGAGGAGGCGGTCCATTCAGTCATTCGGTACTGAACGGAAGTGCTTAGGAACCTTTATAGTTGTAGCTACAGACTGAGCGGTGACTTAGAACAGGTGTATATGGGATAATTGAATGGGTTGTAAGCTGGCGGCCGTCTTTTTGGGTTCCATGTTGATTTGCAGGGGAGGCGGCCAATTCTCAAGGGAATTTTTGTTTTCAACTGGTTCTGGAAGCCACAGGAGATCCAACCTACCAATCCCAGCCGGAACCTGTTTTATGGTGATATTTTGCGGCTGGACCAAATAGAAAGGCAGGCTTTTGACAATTGTTCCCCCCAACAGCTCCAGGCCTTTCTGTGGGGGGGGCCTCTGCCCAGCTAAGCTCGGGAATAAGAAACCAAGCTAGCTTTCCGAAAGAACAACTCCGGAGGTTGCTGATGATACCACCGGGGCTTATTTTTGACTCCCATTCTGCCCGGGGCTCATTCGACGTATGGGCTAGCATTTTTTTGGCTGAAATCTAGAGCTAGTACTTGCGCCAGGGTTCCTTTAAGGGTTCCACAACTGTAATCAAAAAACAACACGACCTCAGTTCTTTTTTTTTGAGAGAGCTTCTTCATTTTTTTGGGGGGGCACGACCTAAGCTTTTTTTGTGGGGATACCGGGGCCGGCCTTTTTTCGCCGCTTTTTTTTTTCCAAGGAGGGCAGCCAGGAGGGGAAGGCTCCCAGCGCTCTCAGCTGGGAGCCCCGGATCGATCCCGAGCCACGAGCCGAAAATGGTTCGGGCGCTACGAGCCGAGGGAAACCAAGAACCGCCCGGGTCCAGAACACGGTTCAGAGTTTTGTGTTCTTGGGCGGATTTCACTCCGATTTTGTGTCCACCCTAGTCCTTTCATGGTACTCGTTTTAATACTACCCTGTTGATTTTGCTTCCACCCTGTTAGTTCGTTTATGGTACTCTTAAAACATCTTCTACAGGGGCGGATCCACAAGAGCCACATCCAAACCGTTGTCTAGACCTGGGGTGCAGATACAGCCACCAAGACTCGATGAATCTTGGGTTAATCTAAGCGCCATTGTTTGCCGTTCAGGATTGTGGTCGTCTAAATCGGGTCCTTGCCATTAATTGAATTCGGGTTGAACTTTAGGGACCATGTTTGGCGTCCCCGAATTGTTTGCCGTCCCTCAAAAAGGGAGTTTCCCACGCACAAGACTTTCTGTTGCATTTTTGCGGTCTTCAAATGTGGCTTCTCTGCACCCCCCCCCCCAAAAAATAGAAGAAGTAGGGGGCCTGGGGGGAAGTCTGTTGATGGTTGCCTGTTCTGGTTTTTATGTTCATCTCAAATCTATGTTCCCCCTTATTCGTTTTGAAAAGAGGGTTTTTAGGGAGCTTATTTATCGTTTTCGTTAAGGTAATCATTTGGGTAAATTGTCGCCTTGTTCATTGTTGGGCTAGGGGCAAACATTTTTTTCATTTGAAAGAGGTAGCCCTTTTAGTAGTTATCAAGTTCTGGGGTGTTGGTGGGTCGTTTGTTTCTTTGACGTTTATCTCTACAATTATTTATTTTTGTTCTACACTCTTGACAATATTTATATCTTCTTCCACTTTTTACATTTCCAAATTCATCAATTGTTTTATCATAAAGACATCTGTTGCATTTGAAGAATTCACCATAGTCTTCTGTTGCTTTTTCTTCTGTCATTCCATAATTATTCATTATAGTTTGCTTCACAACCATTTCTTAATATATCTTAACAACTTCTTTTTATGTGATTTTTATGTGATTGTCTAGTTATGTTTTATAGGTTGAAATTACAGTATAATGAAAGGTTATAAAAGTTTACACTGTTTAATCATATTATAATTAAATATTATGATTAAGCCATGAAATCATTGTTTCTGTTTTCTATAAATTTCAATTGCAACATGTTCGATAGTAATGATTTCGTGTCGTTTCATAGTCTGTTTGGTTTCTTCAACTGCTTGTTCAATATGGTATTGTAATGACGCTCTACTTGAAATCTTATTCTGTTTAGATGATGAATAAGAACGACTGTTGCAAATATTATTATTATACATAATTTTTGAACTAACTACTATTCCAACCTGTATTTCTTCATCATACTTCATCATTCTTAATAATTCTTTTGGTGGTTTCAACGCATATGAAAGCGCTTTATCACCTTTTAAGCATTTATTGCGAATCTCAACATAATATCTACTTTCTCCTACTCGTTCAGTGTAAATAGACGGTTTCCATTTCCTTTGTAATTCTCTTAAAGCATCACATTGTTTCAGTCTTCGCCACCCTTCACTACCATTAATGTAAGTAGTGATGATTGAAACTAAGCCTTCAGGTAAGCTAGCGCAATTCTCATCCATAAAATTATTCTCTGACATTTTACCCTTACTCATTTTTCTCTTAATATATAAGGCTTTTTCTCTTTAAGTAGTTTTGGCTAGGGGTTGCTGGTCGGCTGGTCTGGGTTTCAGGTTTAATTTAAATGTCTGTGTGAGCCAGACCTTGCTGTGCGAGCCAGACCTTACTGTGTGAGCCAAACCTTGCTGTGTGAGCCTGACTGTGTTGTGTGAGCCTGACTGTGTTGTGTGAGCCAGACCTTGTTACTTGAGCCATTCTCCCCTTAATTGGGGAGTTCGCCCCCCTTAATTGGGGAGTTCGCCCCCCTTAATTGGGGAGTTCGCCCCCCTTAATTGGGGAGTTCGCCCCCCTTAATTGGGGAGTTCGCCCCCCTTAATTGGGGAGTTCTTAATTGGGGAGTTCCCCCCTTAATTGGGGAGTTCGCCCCCCTTAATTGGGGAGTTTACCCACCGTTTTCAAATCCAATGATATAACATTATAACCGAGCGACTTTGCTACTTTACCAACTGAAGAAGTACCACTAAATAGTTCTAATAAGTGCATATATTATTAGAACTATTTAGATATTAATATTTTCACATACATATCGTTGATGTTTTTCAGTTCTCTCGTGTCTTCTTATATCACATTTCCTGAAAACACCACCACATTCACATTCAATAGGTTCTTTTCGTTTTTCCAATATTGTTTCTTTGTTTTGGTGGTAGTGCTCCCTACTTTTATTACATATATGTTCTTTGTTGTTTTCTGCGTATTCCTTCCTCATATTTTGATAGTGTTCCTTATTGTCTTCCTTCCACTCATTAATTGTTCTACCTGCCACACATCTATTCACACAATCATTATTTTGAATGTAATAACCTTCTCTTTTCATTAACTGTTCTCTGTTTTCACATGGGTAGTCTTCTAATAATTCAATCTTACAGTTGTCCATTCCATATTCATCAAACAACAAACGACAGTTTGTTTTATTATTCCATTGTTCTGCCTTGTTATAATTTTGTCTATGTCTTGCCATTCTTTGGCTCAAGCTTTCACAGGTGCTTCCGATGTAGCACTTATTATAACCAACATCTGTTATTTTGTAAATCTTTGCGTTTTTATATTTACTGCTATCCATTAATAACCTTAGTTATCTTTTCTTTAACGCAGTTTATAATGTCCATAAGGCAGTGAATTGAAAGCATCAATGTAAAACCTTTTATTTTCATAATTACTGAGTGATTGCTTGACTTGAGACATTGAAAATAATTGATGGTTGCGACTACGAATAAAATTATATGTTATTTCATGCTTTTTGTTTTGAAATAATGCTTCGTGGTAGTTTTGGTAAGTCAGTTCTTTCTTCACCTTGTGTTTCACTACACCTTTTGATTTCTTTTGTTCTTCTTCTTCACCGTGTATTGTAAAAGCATACGATTTAGGCTTTAACCCTATGAATTGTGTTATTGTTTGACCGTTGCACTCATCCTTGAAATAACCGAGTTTTTTCTTATTTGTTTTGTCATGGCAGGGGTGTTCAGGTGGATAATCGCTAAAGTCCATATATTGGTTTAATTCTTTGAAGTCCTTGTAGATGTCCTCAGTGAATGTTTGAATTACATAACTGTCAGTATCAGTATAAACCAGTTTGATGTTTTCATTGTATTTCTTCTTAAGAACATCATAGTAGAACTGATACATATGTAATTTACTGATGTCAAGGATTGTCATTCCTAAGAAAATCGGTTTGTCCAGTTTCAGCTTCGCTTTAGTTTTTTCAACTCCTACAAGGTTTTCATTAATAATAAATCTATTTTTGAATGTTGGATTATTAACACATTTTTCGTATCTAACTTCATTATCAACTAATTCAAAGTCCATATGATTTCGTTTGTCTTCCATAGTTTTTCCATACACAGAATTATTCATTAATTTGAATAAATCTTTCTCAAAATCGCTTTTGGCTTCTTTCCTTTTACCTGTGTTAAAATCAATCCACGGTTTCAACCATGCCCTCTGTTGAAATTTTATTATCCTATGGACTTTTGTCATTTTCATTCCCATTTTCAAATAATACTGTAAAGTCTTGATATGAACCACATATTTTTCTTTATCCTTTAGATTTAATATTAACTTACTTGTTTTCTCATCCTTGGGATTTTTGCCATCATAATATATTTTGTAGACTTGCTTTTGATAATCAGAAAGCATACTAACATTTACATTCATTATTTCAGGCGCTAGTGGATAGTCAGAGTGGAAGTCGTGCAATGTTTCGGGATATTCCAAATCAACTTCCATAATATAACCGAACTCATCGTTTTCATTCCATGTTTCAACACTGGGCGTTTTCTTTGCCCACTTGATATTTTTTAGCGGTAATTTCTGGGACATTGCTAAACCATACAAGTTATTAGCATCCAAGTAGCTAATATAATTTGATGGCTTGTTCTCATCATATGCTTCCCCCATATACTTATTATTTGCCACCGCTAATTTATGACTGACTTGACACATTCCTCCTCTCATTCCCTTTTCAACCATCTCAAACATTTCTTGGTCATGCAATTGTTCTATTTCAACACCAGTTTTTAGAAGCATCGCGTCCCATGCGAAATTTGGCAATGTGTAATAATGAGCGGGGTCTAAACCGTAGTATTCCATACACAAGTCTCTAAAGTTTTCAAATACATCGGTCAGTAGTAAAACATCAGTTCTTAAATACAAGTCGTGATACTGCCCGAGTGTTCTAATCCCGAAGTGCTTCCATACTTTCAGTGCCCTTTCATAATCTTTATCGCTTACATGTTCTTCACTCAATTTACTGTAAAACGCTTCTTTCGGTGGTAAAGCCCTTTCCTTAAATCTTTCAAAATCATCAAAGTAGTCATAGGGATAAATACCCTTATCAGTCAATAAATCCAAATCTTCATCGGTTTTAACATACGGGTTTCTAACGCTGTATCTGAAATTGTTCTTCCAATTCTCACGCTTTTTATCATCCTCATATTTACTCAACCTGACCAACTTATCCAACGAAGACGATAAGAAACTGAAACTGTCCTTGAAACAAAGATTTTTAAAACCAAAGGTTATAAACTTTTCGCTGTTCTGAGCGATACATTCTATTTTAGAATTCTTGTTCAATTCGTGAGCCTTGTTGATGATTAAGTGGGCATCATAGTTTTTAAGGTTATGAAGAAACACAGGGATTTTATAATATCTCATACTAAATCGTAGATTGCAGTCCTCGTGGGCGCAACCTCTATACTGTCCCGTAAAGTGGCAATGGTCCCAACACTTCTTTTCTCCTTCCTCAAATTTGTTTCCACAAATGAAGCAGTTAGTGGCATTATTGAAGTCCTCCCAGTCCTTCTCGGTTTCAATACGGTCTTTGTCCTCCTTCATTTTCTCCAAAACTTCCTCTCTGACTTTATTGATTTTCTCAACAAATTTATCCATACAATCCTGACCTCTGTATAAGTAAGGCTCACTACTTCCGGTTATAGCATTGACTACATTAATCATAAAACCACACGGACGATGATTTTGATATGATGTAGTTTTAGCTTTTGCCGATTTGCTTTTAACATCAATTGGCACAGTTAAACATTCAAAGTCGGCATATATTACGAATGGAGCTTTAAGTTTCTTGAAATGGTTTTTGAATTCTATTGTTTCACCTTCTTTTGGCATTTCTATTTTTTGACCCTCAACTGCTAGACATCCTTGTTCTTCGTGTTTCTTTAAAAGTTCTTCGGTCTTGAAACCATGTGAGCAGGTTCTACAGTGATACTTCTTCGCCTTCATCTTGTTAGTCTGACTACTCATTAACTTATCATAATTTTTGATATAAGCGTAATGGGATTTAACATCATCAGTCAATTTAATCAAATCGATTTTGTGTTGTGCTTGTGGGTTGTTGCTTCTTTTGTATAATAAAATAGTTTTACTATTCGTATCGGGGTTGATGTAATAAACATTGACCGATATGTGTTTGTTCTGTTCTTCAAATAGTTCAATCTCATCATTACCTACTGGAAAGTCAATATTATCCCATTTGATAAATTTGTCATCTACATATTTCTTATAATGATACATCTCGCAGGGATGGTCTTTTTTGAATAACTCATAAAATCCACATTGAACGGAATATTTAAAACATAAGTCGTCCTCATTTTTAATGTTAATACAAGCCTTTTTGTTTGCCACCCAGTCGGGCAATGGAATAAAGGATGAACCACGGGTAGGATTGTACCTATCATAACTGATGACTAACTTTTCAACTTGACCAAGAACCAATCCCGACTGAATGTATTCGGTTATTTCAATTTGTGTCTCAATGTCGTGCCCAATGTTGTTTAAGACGGTGTTCAACTCGTCGGGATTATGAATATTGTATCTTCTGCTTCTTAACCGCCTTTGAATAAGTTCGTTGGCGGGATTTTTGAATGATAAATCGGTTTCCACGATTATTTTCATGTTCGGGTTTCTGTTCAGGAATTCGGCCAGTCGTTGCTTCTGGTATTTTAAGTAGGATAAACCTTTCATTCCTTTTAACCTTATATCACTTACCGAGTAGGTGTTGGCGTATCCCTTGAACGCTTGTTGCTCGTCTGTGATTTTGGACTTGAATCGCTTGACATAATCCTGTAAGGGTCTGCCTCTCGTTAGTTTTAGATAATTAGCACCTTTCATTAAAAGGCCATGCTTTCTATATCCTTCACTCCTCGCCACTTCCTTGAGTTTCGTGTTCAATACGTTTGAAACTGGTTTGTTCTTATCATATCTGTAGGTCTTATCACCTATTTTGAGTTTTTGTGATTGCCTCCCTTCTTTTTGTATTAGTTCGCCTTGTTGGCTGTTTAAAATGAAATCTATAATTTTTCCTTCTGTCATGGAAACCATAATACTATACTCTATATAATATAAGGTATTTTCTCTTTAAGTAGTTTTTCGGGTAGGGGGTCAGTGTTGGAGAAAATGGGTTTCGGGTTGAGAATGAACGCATTAATCTCATTAAGTGTTTTTAATAAGATGAATGATTATTATTTTTTTCATAATGCGCATTGTCGCGAAGCTTGCAAACAAATTTTAGATTTCTTGTGTTTAGATAAATTTGATTTGCTTGATATCGTCCTTCCGCAGTCCTCACAAGTGTAAGACTGTTTTAGGTTATTGTTGTAGTAATTCTGGTGGTAGTTCTTCTGGTCGTCCCTCCACCTCACGGGTTGCTCACTGTCATCGCTCGAAGTCTGTTTCTGTTCGCTTATCATCTGTAAGACTAAGTCGTTTTCTGCTTTCATCAGTTCAACCATCATATCAAATTCGTCATTCGTTATTCTCTGTTTACTATTACCGTTAATAAAAATTCCTGTCATTTTACTATATTAGGGCGTTTTGTCTTTAAGTAGTTTTTATTTTTTCTTCTTGCCTCGGCTACTTTTTGTATTTGTGCTTTCTGGGCTTCTACTCCTGCTTCTTGTTTCCATTTGTTCCCTCGTCCATTCACTACCTCTTGCTATTTCTTGGGGTGAGTTGCTCCTGCTTCTTGTTTCTAATTGTCTTCTGTTCATTTGATTATCTCTTGCTCTTTCTTCTGGTGAGTGGCTTCTGCTTCTTGCTTCTACCTGTCGTCTTGACCAGAATGATGCCCTTGGATGTTCTTCTTCCTGTTCCCTTGATTGTTCTGATGGTGTGGATGTCTTCTTGTCATCACGTTTGAATAGTTCAAATACGCTCTTGTCTTCTCCACCTAAAAATATGTTTCTTAACGACTTTATTTCTCGGCTTTCCTCTTTCTTCTCTTCCTCTCTGACGGTTGATGCTGACGATGATGACGTTAAATGAAGACTTTGTAAATCTTCCTGCTTTTCATCAGACTGTTTTAAATCAGTATCTTTTACATCGGTTGGTTCATCTGACTTTTTCTTTTCTTCAGTCCTACCTGAAATTGCATTACTATAAATTTCATCAGCAAAATCTTTTGCTATATATCGTGTTGTTTGTGCGTCTGCCTCGTTGTTTTCATATAACTGTGATGTTGGCGCTACTTCATCAAACATATCAGGGAACAATTCATGATGAAGAACTTGTTCATCAGTTTGAACCTTAGCATTCAACCGTAGTCTCCTATCGTATTTTGAAAGGTCAAAATCGTCAAAATCTATATTGTTGATTGACAAGTCAATTACCTGTCTTTCGGGGATGATTTCAATTTTTAATCTGTGCGTCATCGCTTCCTTTAGCATTTCTTCAAAAGTAGGACGTCGGCGTAATCCATAATATTTAACAGTCATATTAAATATTATATATTTTATTAAACTTCCGCGGGTATTTCTTTAACTGAACCATCCATCACGGTTGGTCTATCTTCTTTTTCCTTAGGTCGTGGGTGGAAAACTGTGTAATACACTTTATCATTGTAAAACCTTACTAATTTCAATCTGTGTTCCTTCTTGATAAAATCACCATCGCTATTAATTAAAGCATTATATAACTCAGTGAATTCTTCATGAACACTGTCTTTAATCTTTTTAAATCCTTTCAGTTTGTCCATGACATCTTTCATCTCTTCTGGTCTGCTTGCAAGATAAGCAGGTGTTAATTCAGACGCTCTTTTCTTAAACTCGTTGTAGCCATAAGCGTCTTCTGCTTTTGGTTCTACTTCAACAACTGGGT
The DNA here is from genome assembly GCA_963377175.1 of Effrenium voratum. Classification (NCBI taxonomy): domain Eukaryota; class Dinophyceae; order Suessiales; family Symbiodiniaceae; genus Effrenium; species Effrenium voratum. The sequence continues at coordinate 897,332 of CAUJNA010002491.1, read as the reverse complement.
CGTCTTCTCGTTCATCTTCTTCTTCGCCTTCCTCTAATGGTTCTAATTCTGGCATTTCATCAGCGGACACCATTGAATGAACTTCTACACCGGCAGGATATGAACTCTTCGATACAGCGCTTGCCATTTCTTCGTGTTGTTGTCTCCAAAGTCTCATTCTTTCAGCAAGTTCTTCTTTCTGTTTCTGTGCTTCCGTTAGTCCTTCTTGAATGAAAGACTGGTGTTGTTTCAGTGTGTCAGCAAGTTTCAACTCGTCATTAAGTTTATCTCTTACTCTGTCAGAGTCCGACATTGCTCCTTTCATAACTTCTCCTCTCCGGTCTAGTTCTTGTTTCTTTTGAATGTCTAAGGCTTCCTTATTATCAAACTGACTACCGTATTGGTTTAATCTGTATCTTGTCGCTTTTCTGTCTATCACATTTTCAATTGATGGACGGTTCTCATCTCCTACCAACGTTTCTTTCAATAATTCATCATAAGAAGGTCTCAAATGTAGTTGTGATTTCAATGACCCTACTCTGACCGGTCCTACTGTATTCAATCTACTAATTGATTTAATCATAGTATATTAATTATTTAGAAAAATAAATTAATCAGAGATATTCTTAATCATTTCTTCTAAATGCTTCTTTCTTACAGTTAGTTGTTCCTTCGTTTGTATTCCATCTGGTGTCCGTGTGTTGTCTAATATGTTTCTTATTCTGTCTAACTCTTTTCTATAACTTTCGGTTCTGTTGCTTTCAACTAAATCGTTTCTATACTTTATTAATGCTCCTTGTGATTGTTTCGCTTCCAGTGTGTCCTTCAACTGTTTAAAGTAATTCATACGCGAGGCAACTCCCCATAAATCTGAAACGTCATAATGACGTTCTACTTGTGGCGCCCTTTTAAATTCTACATTTCTATGACTTCTCATAAGCATGATTAATATATATTATAATTAGATTATTATTTAAAACATTGATGAAGATAATTTGTTTATTTTTTCTTGTTTATCTTGTTTTTTCTTCTGTTTAAGTTCTTCATAATGTTGGTTTAATAGTTCTGTTGCCGTGGGTTTCTTAATAGTTTCTTTAATCACTTCTTGTTTAATCTCATTCTTAATCTCTGAAATAACTTCAGGTTGTATCTTTCTAATATTCTTTTGTGGATTGACTGGTAATAACTCAGTAGGTGCTCCCTTACAATTTTTGGGATGTGAGTGTCTCAAACTTTTCAATGTCATCTTTTTAGAGCATTGTTCACATTCTACTAATTCAACTTCTTTTTTAGTTCTTGGTAATGCTTTTGCTTTCGCTTTTGGTTCAGGAATAACTTCTTCTGACGTTGGTTCTTCATTAACTGTTTCATTTTGTTCAACGACTTCATTATTAACAGGTGCTTCTTCTGTTTTAGTTTCATTATTAACATCTACTACCTCAATACTTGACATATAATATATATAGATTTTCCATATGGAAAATCTATATATTATTTAAATAATATCGCTTTTTACGAAAAGTAGACTCAGACTAACATTTACACCGTTTAAATTAATTTCATTTCCTAATGAATTAGACAACCAAAAGTCTAACTGTTTAAAGCTTCTATTTGATACATCCAAGTAGTCGAGAGGGTTCATTTCATTATCAAAGACAATTCCCGCGTGTGGTGCTGAGACTGGCACTTTCTTAACAACTGTGCTATCGCCTGTCCTTAAATTTACTTGATTATAATTAGACAATTGAGAAGAATGAATATAAATATTTCTAATGGGTTGAAGATTAACGAAACCAGAAACATAAGGATTATTATATTGATAAACTACCATTTGATAATTTCCTAAAACTTCATTAACAGACTGTAAGTTATTAACATTAAAACTTCCATTCCATATATAATCTGCATATGTTAGTTTCATTTGTTCATCAGTTAATACAGCGAACTTTCTATCAGCATAGTTTGAATAAATTGTTATTTTATTAGTTTTTACACTGTAAGAAATTTCATAAGTATTTGAGAAATTAGCATTATCAACAATACCATTTATTTTTGCCTTTAATTCTGTCGCTAGTTCTGTGCCAGTATATACTCCTTCGTCCAATTGTAACGCTAAATAATGGACATTAGTATTATCTTCATCTGGAACTAACGGAGAAGAATAAAAGTATAGTATATTATTTAATCCTGACTGTATTGAATACCACGAGTTAGGTAATGTTATTTCGTGAATGTAGCAATGTACTCCGTTGTCTGTTTGTAATGTTTCCGGCAATTCAACTTTGAAATTTGATGATGTACCACTAATTCTATGAGCGCTGTCAATATAGACCTTCTTGTAAGTCAACATAATATGTTTGATTAGAAAATAAATTTTCTAATCAAAAAATATTATGTTGCTTAGGACTACGTCGTAAGTCAACTTTTCTATATGAAAAGTTGCTTAGAGCAAAGCTGTAAGTCAGCATTATTAATTAATTGAGAAATTAATTTATAACTTTAATTATATGATTAATAATAAAAAGTTAATTTATGACATGAAGCATGGGAAAATTAAACATTATCAACCTTATAAGAAAACAACTAAAATAACTAATGTTATGAAACAAACTGACAAAATATTAAATAGTTATTATCCTAATTCAAATTTAACTGATGCACAAGGATTGAGTAGAGCATATGGCAATGGTCAGGGTTTTTATATTGATGGTGATAAAATGTATATAAGCGGAACATTTGGAAAAGGAACTTTTGGAGGTGCTATTAATGACATTCTGGCAGATGTAGGACTTCCCTTTAAAATGACAAAATATTCACAACGATATAAAGACACATCAACAGCATTGGATGAAAACAATGAAGTTAAACATCTTATAACACATAGTCTCGGTTCAAGTGTAGGGGCACAGATAACAAAAGATTACCCTGAAAGAGAATTAACTTTAACCACTTATGGAGCGCCGTTTATATCACGAAGGTCTAAAATTACCGATGATTACATTAATTTTAGAAGTATCTTAGACCCTGTCAGTATTGCTGACCGTGGCGCTATAACTGTTTATACTGGTTCATTAAATCCATTTACTAACCACGATTACATAACTGGATATGGAGACCAAGGCAAAGATGTTTCAAGAAGCATTGAACCGGTCAGGGAGATAATATAGTTAAATAAGTACTTAAATATATAGCTATATAATATTATATATGTATAATCAGTTAAAAGAAAACTTGACAGAAAGTGAAACAAACTTTAAACCATTAACACTTGTAGAAAGATTAAGGGATTTAAATAGAGATAATAAACGAACACATGTAAAATGTCTGTGTGGATGTTTCATTATTAGGAGTGTCAGAGTTAGACCTGACTATATTGATTATAACTGGATTACTTCAATTTATAATATGATTGTACCAAAATATATAAATGGTTATGTCCTCATCAATGACAACACTAACAATTGTAATCACACTCAATCAGACCTTGATGAAATAGTAAAAAGAAAAAACGCAAAACTATTTTCATATTATTGTTATGATACAACATAAGAAATATGACAATGAAACAACGGATGATATGATTAAGAATGAAAATAAAAAGTATAAGAAAAGTTCATATGATGAAATTAGAGAGATTGTTTTAGAGAGAGAAAAAGGGAATACTCCAGTTGAAGATAAGATTAAGAAAAAGAACATGAAAATATTTAAAAATAATAATAATTCTAATCAAAAGGATTACACTAAATTATTCAATTTGTAAATCATAATTCTTAATTATGATTTAGAAATTAATGAAATTACAATTTCATCAATTTGTAAAAAATGTATTTTTTAGAAATTAATGAAATTACAATTTCATCAATTTGTAAATCATAATTCTTAATTATGATTTGGAAATTATTGAAATTACAATTTCATCAATTTGTAAAACATATATAAAATATGTTTTAGAAATTAATAAATGTATAAATTTATCAATTTAGTTTAGTTTAAATTATTTCTAAATTAAATTATATATAGCAATGGAAACTTTTAGTGCCGAAGATATTCTAATTGACAACCTCTCATTCAAACTAAATAAAGGTGCAAGTTATATCAACGACCGTCGTTCAGTCTCGTTTTTCCCTTCTGGGAGTAATATCTACACCCCTTCATCTGGTCAACGTGTGTTGAAAATAGCTTTAAATGCTGAAGATAATACTTGGCTTGACCCGCAGAGTGTAATGGTTTATATGACTGTTGAAAACACTGACTCGTCAGACAATAAACGCTTACGTCCTCTGTCTCCTGCTTATTCCTTCTTTAGAAGAGCAAGACTAATTGCTGGTAATCAACTTGTTGAAGACATTGATTATTACAACCGAAATCATCACATGATGAGTTGCATGATGTCAAAAGGAGCAAGAGACAATGAAGACGCCCAGAGTTTTGGTTATAGATATGATGATGATTTAAACACACGTCGTGCAGTTCCTGCATCGGGTCATATTGGACCTGCATATGACGCTTACACAATTCCAGGCTTTAACAGAAAAATGGTTGTAGGATTTAAACCGATGCTTGGTTTATTCAATCAATTTAAGTATATCCCGTTAAAAGCGTGTCCTCTTGTTTTAGAACTTGAATTAGTTTCAAATTTTACTGATTGTGTTGTTTCAGCGGGCGGGTCGAGGTTTCCAGAAAGTGGCAACGCAGACTCAAGCCTTCATACAAATGAGCAGTTCTCAATTAGTAATGCATTCCTTCAAACTGATTTGGTAAGCTTGGACAACGACCTTCATAATAAATATGTTGCACACCTACTTGATGGGAAAGAATTACCTATTACTTATAATACTTACATTTGTCAATCTAATCAAGTTCCCGATGGTTCGTCGTCAATTAACACTACTGTTGTTCGTTCAGTGTCTAAACTCGCTACCGCGTTCATCTCTTTCAGTAAAAGCGGAGTAGGTGATATTCACGTTATGAAAGAATACAACAACTTCTATCATCCTATGTATTATTTGAACTACCAAGAAAGCGGATACTACAATCACGACCTTGATTTAGAATTTCAACTTCAATTAGGGTCAAAACTATATCCTGAGTATCCATGCCGTTCATTAACACAAGCATTCTATTATTTACGAAAAGCATTAAATTTACCATTGTTCCATCAACACCATTTATCGATTGAATATTCTGCTTATCGTGTTGATAAGTTTATCTTTGCTATGGATTTCGAAAAGGTTCCCGATAGTTCATATACTGGAATTAACACAAAAGCAGGGCAACAGCTTTTAATTCGTGTGAAACCTGTTGGAAATATGGTATCAGCAAATATGCCAGACACGATATATATAACATTAGTATCAGAACAAATATTATCCATTCGCGATGCAGGTTGCCAGATACTTGATTAACTCATTCATTTTTACTTGAAAACATATATAAACAAATATCATCTTATAATATATTATAAGATAATATGCCAGTTAAACCCATAGATTACTCAAAAACTCATTTTTATAAGATTGTTTGTAAAGATTTGAATATCAAAGATTGTTATGTAGGACATACAACCGATTTTACCAAAAGAAAGTCAAACCACAAACGAGCATATACAAATGAAAATGATAGACACTACAATATTTACTTATACCAGTTTATTCGTGAAAATGGAGGACTTGATAATTTTGATATGGTTTTGATACAAACAGTGAAATGTGAAAATGGAATGGAGGCAAGAGCAAAAGAAAGAGAATACATTGTAGAACTAAACGCTACATTAAATAAAGTGCAAAGACCCATAGTATCACAGCGAGAGGAGCAAGAGAGAAAAAAACAATGGAAGGAAAACAATAAAGGATATGTTAAACAAAGAGACCATCAATATTATGAAAACAACAAAGAAAGATACGCTGAAAACTCTAAACAATATAGAGAAAAACATAAGGAAGAACTGAAAGCAAAGAAAAAACAATACTATGAAGACAACAAACCTGAACTATTAGAAAAGCAACGGGAGAAATACCAAGAACAAAAAGATGTAGTCAATAAACGAAGTAAGAAATGGAGAGACGAGCATAAACCAGAACAACAAGAATATTTCAAACAATATAGAGAAAAAAACAAAGACAAAATGAAAGAATGGAAAGAGACTAAAATCGAATGTCAATGCGGGTCTGTTTATAGACAAGACCATAAAGCACAACACGAAAAGACTAAAAAACATCAAGAATACATTAACGATAATAATTAATATAATTAATTTCTACAATTAATTATATCGATTATGCCTTCAATAAATTTAACAAACTTTGAAAATGTTGTAGCACACACAATTAGTGAAATCAATTCTACAAGTGGGATAACAAACATTAGAAACATATATGCTAATCAATCAGATATAATTGATTTACTCAACAATAAAGCAGACCAAGTAGATACTTACACAAAAGCACAGATTGACGCTAATTTTTATGATATAAATCAATCATACAATAAGACGGAAGTTAATGTATTATCAAATAATATTAGTTCAAATGCTTATTTTATTATGAATAATACAGCAACAATAGCAAGTAATTTAGTTAATGTTTCATCAAATACATTTTTAATAGGTAATCTGACAATAACTTCAAATACAAATTTTAATAATATTTCATCAAATACACATTTAATAAATAATTTAAATTCTACTATAACGACTAATTTTAATAATATTAGTTCTAATACTAATTTAATAAATACAAATATTAATAATATTTCATCAAATACACATTTAATAAATAATTTAAATTCTACTATAACATCTAATTTTAATAATATTAGTTCTAATTCTAATTTAATAACAGGATTAAATAGTACAGTCAGTTCACATATTTCAGCCATATCAGATTTACAGAATGGAGGTTCACTTAATGAAGCAGACTATTATAATAAAATAACAACTAATAATTTATTATCAGAAAAGTTAAACACATCAGTATTAAATGATACATTAATACATAATATAACAACAACATCGACTTTTAAAATAGCAAATTTTGGAAATTATAATAATTTTTATGAAATGTACAATAATTATTTTGATAGTTATATTTATGGAAATTTAAGTGGAGCAACTATGTTTTTAAATCAAAGAGGTTTTGGAGATGTAGAAATTAATAATTCTTCAACTTTTCAAAATGATAAAATATTATTAAATCATAATACTACAATATTATCTAATTTACAAGTATCAGGTTTATTTTCGTGTTCATCTATTTTAGATATAGCAGGTTCTGACGCTAGATATGTTTTACAATCAGATGGATTAAATTCATTAATAACAGGAAATACAAACACAATCAACTCAATAATTACAAATGATAGCGCACAAGATACAGTAATAAGTCAAAAATTAGACAAAGTTAATACAACTGCGCAAACAGTAAACTCTCCATTAATACTTAGTTTAACAGATAATACTAATCCAATATTTAGAATTCAGGATGCAGTTAGTAATCAAAGACTAGAGTTTAAAAGAGGTTGTCAGTTAGACTCTTATCAAGGTTTACAAGGGGCAACTCCTTATCGATTATGGCTAGGATGGAATACAGGAGATGTTATTATTGGAAGACCTAATAATGCTTCAAGAATCACAATTAATGGTAATGTTCATACTTCATATAATTTTGCGCAGATGCACGGGACATCATATTTCGATGGTGCTGTTTATATGAAAGGAAATTTATTTACAAATAATGATTTTTCAACGGATATTAAAACAAAAATAGATAATATCAATACTTCAATAAATGGACTAGAACCATATTTAGAAACATATACTCCAGATTCAATAGAAGGCTTTTACATGCATCATCCTAATTTTTTAGCTTGTTCTATCGGAGATATAACCAATGCTTCTAACCAATACTTCATGGCAGATGGACTTGTAGGAAAAACAATTTTTAGTAAACCTATAGATGTACTAGGTAATATTTATACAAATGCTTCTGTTAATTGTGATAATGTTAATATTGCTACTGATGGTAAATTAACAATTGATACAAATTGTCATCTATATAGATATGTTAGTGCTTTTTCATCTTTTGATATGAGGAATACTGATGCTAATTCTTCAATTAGATTTATTTGTGGAGACCCCGCTGTTCAGTCTAACATAGTCGGAGCAGTTAATATTACTAGCGGATGGACTTTTAATACAAGTACTGCTGATTTTATGGGCAATTTATTTGCAGACGATGTTTATGTTAAAACTAATGGAGCATTAAGAAGCAATCATATAGCGCCTAACGGAGGAACATTAATAACCGTTGATACTAATATGGCAATACAAAACGCTTATTTAGCAACTAATACCATTCAATCATTTGATTTAACAACGGTTTCATTTTTAAATAATATTTCAATGACTACTGGAACTGATATTAAAATGGGAACATCGGAAATATCAACTTATTATGATGGAACTAGTTTATCTACAATTGATGTAATATTCAGAACATCAAACACTGCTTTTAGAATTGCTGATAGCTCAACTACACCCTCAGTTTTATTATCTATTGATAAAACTTTCGGAACAACAGTAAATACTGGAAGTTTTACAAATAATGCCTCATCAACATTCAATGAAAATGTAAAAGTTGCAGGAACGAAGAAATTGTTATGTAATTTAATTGAACCATCAACAGGAACTAATATAGATTTAACAGCGACAACCGTAACGATTAACGGAACGTTTGTTGATTCATCTGACTCAAGATTGAAATATGATATAGACAATATCAAATCTAATTGTATGAATATTATTAAGAAATTTAAGCCAAAGAAGTTTAAGAGACACGATAGAAATGATGGTGGTAAAACTCATATAGGATATATCGCAGATGAAGTATTGAAAGCAATTCCTAAAGAGTTTGAAAATATTGTATGTCAGGACAGAGAATATTTAGGATTAAATTATTTAGTTTTACCCGTGTTGGTTCATAAAGCAGTATTAGAATTAAATGATAAAATAGATAAACTTGAAAAAGAAGTTAAGGAATTGAAAAAAGAAAAATCTAAATAATAATATATAATGGGTATTGGTCAAAGCAAAAACGAAGAAAATAACAGTATGGAAGACATCAAAAATTTAAGAGTAGATGAAAAAACGAGAGCGGATACTTTAATAATAAAATCTATTCAAGAATGTGTAGCGAGAATAGAAAAGTTAGAAAATCAAAAATCGGACAAACTATTATATAAATTACCTGCGTTGAATTTATGCAACGCTTCATTGATTTAAATTAATAATATTAATATGATTCATTAACATTATTAATTAAACAAATATGAATAAAATTTACTAATAAAACTTTGTCTTTCTTAATTGATGACTTTAATAGTTATTTTTTTCACTTGTAATGAAATAAAATTAACCACATTGTCCCTATACACTAAATTAGTTTTATAAAGGTCTTTATTAAGAAAATAATAAATATCAAATAAATTATTTGATGTTAAAGTACGATTACGAAGATGATTAAAAAAAGTAAATGAGGTAGATTTAACAAATATATCATATTCAATTAATAATTTTAATGGTTTATGTTTTTGATGTAATTTATCTAACTCACTTAAGTTAAAAATATATGATATGCCGTTTTTGATAATATTTTTCATAATGATATTATCAATTTCAAAATACTGTGAATTCTTTAATTTGTAAGACTTATACACTGGTTTAAATTTACTAATATAATTTTTAATAATATTATTATTTTTTATTTTTAATAATCTAACATCACCTAAATTATAAGATAATACAAGGTTTTTAATGTCTAATGGTAAATCATAAAATATCATAATATATTTCAATCTTTATTTTATTTTAAATGCTTTTTCAAATCTAACATAAAACATATTATTAACATCTTTGGAATTCATATTAACATAAAAGAAGGAGTATGGTTTATCATCTACCGCTTTATGATACATATTTAACAGTTGCTCTTTATCAACAATGGCGGAGTTTTCCTCAATGAATGACATTAACTCTGATACATTCTTTAACTTAAAGATATACAACGAACTAGAATTCAACCTAATGATTGGAGCAAGGACACGATATTTTTGAACACTTAAGCAAAAACTAATGGCGTCGTGTCTGCCTCTCGTTGCCAGTCCATGTAATAACTTGCTGTATCTAACAAATTTAGGGTCGTCTGCAAAATCATCAACAATGATTAAAATTGAATGTAGTTTCTTCATCTTCTGTTCTTTCATATAATGAATTATCTTTCTTTGTGTGTTAATTATTTCTTCCAGTTCTTCAGGTTGGTAGGTGTCATAATATAACTTTTCTTTTTCGTCATCAACCTTCATATTATCTTTTTGATATTTCTTGACTTCAACGAAGGTAGGGTCATTATGAACCGACGGGCTAAAAATGAATATACGGGCGAAGCAGTCCCTATAAACATTTAGGATAAGGTTTTGAATTAAAACTGTTTTGCCACCCGTTGATGAAGCAACAACAATTGAGCGAAAAGGTAGTTTTGGTACATGTTCATATTTAGATTGTTTGAAATCGTAATCAGTTATATTTATTGGTTTTATTATTGGAACATCAGACATAATAAAATAATATTAAAGTTATTTAGAAAATATTTTATATTTATTATTTTATATGAATAGAAGTTATTCGGATTATATTGATATAATAGATAAAGTAGAAAATATAGAACAAGTAATACTAACTGATAATAAAATTAAGAAATGTTGTTATTATTCATTAGAATTAATTAAGTTAGGAATACAATATATTAAAAATATAAATATTAATATAGATGGGAAGAAAGAAAAAGAATAAGTCCGAGCCAGTTGTTTCTTCGACTGATGAAGAAAAAGAAGAAATTGTTAAAGAAACATCAGTTATTGAGTTTGCTTGTCCAATGTGTAAAAAGATGTTAGAAATGAAAAATGAATTAGAAATACAAAAGAAAGGCAACTGTAAATGTTCGTGTATTCCGTCAAGTTTCAAAATAAGTAGAAATGATAAGAAAATGAATATTGATAAAACTAAAGACAGTATAAACTTAGAAACAGATGTTCATAATATAACTTTTAAATGGGGTCGGCAAGCATCACCATCCGATAGTGGCGATAAGGAAACTCAGGAAACTGTTAAACAAATGATGAAAAAATAGTATTTAAAGAGTAGATTTAACATAATTGCAACATTTAGTTTTAAAAGTTTAGTTTTATAATTTAGTATATATGGAGGAACATTTAGCGAACATTGACAGTAGTTTAGAGTTGTTGTTTCCAAGATTAGAAAAAGTGTTGGAGCAAAATGAAAACATACTGAAAATCTTAAAGAGCTTGAATATTAAACCTACATATGATAACAATAACAATTATCAAGCAAAAGAAGTAGATAGAGACAGTAGCGAATACAAAAATAAACGAAACATTTATGTTAAAAAACTGAATGAAAAAATCATAAAAGAACCTAAACAATCAAGTCTGGATTACTATCAAGTCAAGTATAAAGAAGACACCAAGAAATACGTTTAATCATTAACTAACAAAATTTCGTGTCTCAAAAGCGGTTTGTTTATTCCTGCTACTTTGTAAGTTTTATTACCCATAATATCATATTCAATTTTATCGATATTGAATATTTTATTAGACCATTTAGAGTTATACTCCTTTCTGTCGGTGTAATTACCCCTTTTCTTTTGAAACACTTTTACCTTGTCGTTCTCCACTATTCTGGGATACTTTCTTTTGTTTTTTTCTCGTAGTTTAAGATTGACCTTTACATTTATTTCATTCTCGTCCTTGTGTGCTTCAGACGGTGTCATCCTTGTTGATGAGTGAGATGTGCTGTTATACTGTTTCAATGCCGGCGTTAGGGCGTCGGTCCATTTCATGTTGTTAAACCTAACTCTATCGTGAATTTTGTTTTTCATCGTTCTAATAAAACGCTCGGCCACATTTGCGTGGGTCTTCGTAACGATGTGGTTTATTCCTTCACTGTTGAAGAAATCCTGAACGTGATTTTTAGTTGCAAACGCTCCGTCGTCATCAGAATACACGGACATCGGATAACCCATCTTTTTAAAGCTTGCTCTCAACGCCTTCAAAACGTTCTCTCCGTCTCTTTCCTCCATCGGTATTACATCTGCTAATTTACTGAAGATGTCAATCACGACTAAAGCATACTGTGGAACGTTCTTGTCTTTTGCTAAAGGAGACATATGCATTATGTCTATTTGATATTCATATCGTGCGAATGGAGCGGTATAGGAATTAGTTCCTCTATAATTTTTGATTTGTTTATTTGGCTGTTTCTTTAAGAAAGACTTTACATCGTCTAATGTTATTGTTGGGTCTTCTTCCTTTGCCTTCTTGTGTGTCGCTTGTGTGCTTCCGAAACCCTCGTCTAAGTCGTAATAGATGTTGCTGATTATTTGGTCTTTTGTTAATCTCGCCATTATATTAAATTGTTAGAAAATATTTTTTCAATAAAAACCCCGCCCCTTAACATAAAATAAAAAACTACTTAAAGAAATATTAACTTATTATATTAAGTGAAAATATGACTGAAAATGTCGGAGTGATTGCTGACTTATCAAACTGGGTGCTATCAGACGAAGAAGATGATGATAATGACAGTTATAAAAAGGAATTAGATGACGAGTTAAACAAAATAAAGGATTTCGTCAAAAGACACCCTTTGCCATCAGTTGATGAAAACGAAGAATTCTGGAAAGATGTTATTAACAGGTTTAGGGATAATAGCGGATTAAACTTGATGACAATATACTCATTTGTTAGGTTTGACATCATGAAAGAAATGTATGAAAACCTAACAGATGAAAACATCATAAAAGACTGTGGTAAAAAGTTAAACCGAGATGGGCAGTTTAATGCTATGATTATTAATCACTATATCTTATCGGGAGCGATACGGAAACTAAACACAGAAGACAGTCTAGTAGATGGACAGATGCGAATTATTGAATTCTGGTGGGATGGAATAGGTGGATGGAAAGCGTGAGTGATTTAGTTTAATGATATTATTCAATTATAATATGATTAAACCTAGTTTTTATAATCTAACAATGAGGTTAAGACATTTAAATTAAACCTGAAACCCAGACCAGCCGACCAGCAACCCCTAGCCAAAACTACTTAAAGAGAAAAAGCCTTATATATTAAGAGAAAAATGAGTAAGGGTAAAATGTCAGAGAATAATTTTATGGATGAGAATTGCGCTAGCTTACCTGAAGGCTTAGTTTCAATCATCACTACTTACATTAATGGTAGTGAAGGGTGGCGAAGACTGAAACAATGTGATGCTTTAAGAGAATTACAAAGGAAATGGAAACCGTCTATTTACACTGAACGAGTAGGAGAAAGTAGATATTATGTTGAGATTCGCAATAAATGCTTAAAAGGTGATAAAGCGCTTTCATATGCGTTGAAACCACCAAAAGAATTATTAAGAATGATGAAGTATGATGAAGAAATACAGGTTGGAATAGTAGTTAGTTCAAAAATTATGTATAATAATAATATTTGCAACAGTCGTTCTTATTCATCATCTAAACAGAATAAGATTTCAAGTAGAGCGTCATTACAATACCATATTGAACAAGCAGTTGAAGAAACCAAACAGACTATGAAACGACACGAAATCATTACTATCGAACATGTTGCAATTGAAATTTATAGAAAACAGAAACAATGATTTCATGGCTTAATCATAATATTTAATTATAATATGATTAAACAGTGTAAACTTTTATAACCTTTCATTATACTGTAATTTCAACCTATAAAACATAACTAGACAATCACATAAAAATCACATAAAAAGAAGTTGTTAAGATATATTAAGAAATGGTTGTGAAGCAAACTATAATGAATAATTATGGAATGACAGAAGAAAAAGCAACAGAAGACTATGGTGAATTCTTCAAATGCAACAGATGTCTTTATGATAAAACAATTGATGAATTTGGAAATGTAAAAAGTGGAAGAAGATATAAATATTGTCAAGAGTGTAGAACAAAAATAAATAATTGTAGAGATAAACGTCAAAGAAACAAACGACCCACCAACACCCCAGAACTTGATAACTACTAAAAGGGCTACCTCTTTCAAATGAAAAAAATGTTTGCCCCTAGCCCAACAATGAACAAGGCGACAATTTACCCAAATGATTACCTTAACGAAAACGATAAATAAGCTCCCTAAAAACCCTCTTTTCAAAACGAATAAGGGGGAACATAGATTTGAGATGAACATAAAAACCAGAACAGGCAACCATCAACAGACTTCCCCCCAGGCCCCCTACTTCTTCTATTTTTTCCCCCCCCCCCCCAACAAATACAAAAAGCACTGGCGTTCTCTTGCCCGGTACCTTCTTTTGTTTGCGAAGGGAAACCACCAGTCCGCGTGTCTTCCTATTTTGATACACACAGTAATTGGACAAACCTCCTGCACCAGCTGGTAGGTGTCTTATCCCGTGTTCGTAGGGTTTCATCCAGCTGGTGCGAAGCGGATTCTACTCTCCTGCAGATTAGCATGGATTTCAAAAAAAACCAATGTGTAGAGGAATCTCCTCTTGGACCCTCTTGGTTCCGTTGCCCTCCCACCAATTGACATGGAACCTCCTGGCAGGTGGGTCCAAGACCATTTTCCTTCTACAGGGACCGGGTCCCTGTCAGGTTCCTTGTTACTTGGCGGGAGGGCAATTTGTTTTGTCCTGGCCGTGAGCCAGCTGACAGGCCTGCCCGCCACCTCGTGCAGCACTCAGTTCAAATGGGGCGTGGTTGTGGACAGTTGGGTGCTCGCCACTTGGAAGTGATATGACTGGGGTCATGATTTGGACCATGTCTGGACGAAGTCAGAAACAAACTGGTGGCTTCCCTTCTGGTTGACCTTGATAAGAACGGGGCCAGCACCAACTGGACTCCCCTAAGTCCTAAAGTGGGGATTCCTCGCGCTGACGGACTCCACAATCAGATGGGCTGGGCAACTGTAGTGCATGAAACACGCACAGGTGGATTGGATTTGCGCGCGGGCAATCCAGCACTTTCCGGCTGGAAGTTTGTTGCCTCAAAGGTCACAGTGAGATCCACCCCTTTTTGGTGGTTTGAAAGAAAAAAACAAAGGGGAACCCGAGGCCAAGTTGGGTCCCCCAAGAGATGACACTTCCAAATGTATGGTTGACATTGCCCTCGGGACTGCGTCAAGCAACACTGGGGAAGGAAAAGGCGCAACATGGAATAAAGATGCAGAGGCCTGTGCGGGACTGTGTCTAAAGCTGCACGCACGCACGTGCGCATGCACGCGCTCACGCACGCACTCCGCACTCACCTGCACACCCGCAAGCACCAGCCCGCAAGCACCCGCCCGCAACACACCACCACACCACAACACCACAACACACCACAATAAATCACAACACACACACACACAACACAAGGCACAAAACACCAAAACACACGTCAAAACAACGCAACACAACGCAACACAACGAAACACAACAAAACACAACACAACAACACAACAACATAATAACAGCACAACACAAACCCCAAGCACAAAACACCAGACACAAAACACAAAACACCAAACACAAAGCACACAAACACAGAGAAACACACCCACACAACCACACACCCGCACACCGACACACGCACACCCACACCCACCACACACACACACACACACACCCACACCCACGCAACCCCCCGTATGCAACTGCGTAAACGAGGGGAGGGACAAGGACCAAACATATTTCGAGGCTTGCAAGTAGTGTTGGATGACATGCGCCCTTGCCGTGGATGTGCGTTTAGTATCCGCATCCCTGCCGAGGAGCATGCGCTCGAGAAGCAATCTCTCTGCAATGTGCGCGGCCCAGCTTGACTTGAGTTGATGGCCTCGCCGGCAAATTGACCATTTTTTTTGTGGCTTTAAAGTGAAGCCGAAAGGAACTTCGAAGCCACTTTGAGGTTTTCACCTTAAAAACGACACACCCACATGGAACTCCCAACTAAATGTTTGCGAAGGAGTGTAATTTGAAGGAGGGGTGTATGGGTCCATTTGGGTGTGTGTCAAACAGGGGCTTGAAGCCCATGGTTTGCCTTTTGGTTTCCCTTGTGTTACCAAGCTGTAAAGGGTTAGCCTCAAACAAGTCTCACACCCGTTTGTTTTTTGTTATTTTTCTGCGTTTGTTTTTTGTTTGTTGTTGGGGTTGTTCGTTTTGGGTTTGCTTGTGCACTTGGACTTGGGTGTGTCTTTTCTTAGGGACCCTCCCCAATATGGTGGATTTCCTTTTGGTCTCCCTTTGCAACCACACAAAAAGACCTTCCCCTCCCCCCCAAAAAAAAGAGAGAGAGGGAACACATCAGAAACGATTGGGCGCCCATGGCCCCCCCCCCCCACCAAAAAAGAGACAAACAACCAGGACACCCATTTCAACCACACCTTTCGCCTTCCAAAGCCTTCGCGCGCCAAACCGCCGCAGGGACGGCCGCAAGCTGCCCATCTCCGGCAGCATCGGGTGCCGCTCGCTTCTTGCGGAGGGTCTGTCGCTTTTCTTGGGGAGGGCACCCGCGTCTTCTTTAAGGGTTTGAAAAGGAAGCCAAAAGGACAATCACCGTTTTGTGGGTGCAGAATTTTTGGTCTATTTTAGTTTGTTCAGAGGTGTGTTTGGGGGAGGGAGGTCTGTGTTGGATGGCCTCTGAAAGGGAGTGTGACCTACTTGTCTCCCTCTTAGATTTCCACTGCCCCCAAACCGCTACCATGGGAAAGCGGCGATACCCTATAGTGGCTAAAAAACAAACTGGGAATTTCTGGGCAAATTTCAACAAACAATCGTTCCACAATGGTGGGGTGTTGTCTTTGTCATGCCATCCTTTTTGGGGCATAGGAGACCAAAGCAAATCCGATGCCCATTTTTGGGTATCACAATTGGCAGCCTAAAGCCAAGGATGGTCCGTATGAGCGTGACCAAAAGGAAACCAAACACCTTTCAAAGTTCTCCTTTTGTTGGGCACACCAATGTGAACAATGGACAGACTTGGTGGTTTCTCCAAAAAGTTAGTTGTTTCGAAAGGCATGGGAAAAATGGAGGGTCCTTTTTCGCTTTTTGGGGGTTGGACCATCTTAGTGGCAAACAACAAGTTGTTTCTTTTTGCAAATCGACTCGGTGAGAAAACATCAAGAAGAACCCTGTGGATGGGTTCCCTCCCCTCATGTTTGGAAACCGACCATTTTTCTTCACAATCCAGGGGGACCACCCATTTGAACCACCGGCAGGCAAGATTGTCATCATAGTTGCATTTATGTGTTCTGTGGCAATTTTAGCCTTTCTTTTCGGAGTGTACACGCTGATACATCACTGTTTTATCATTTTGCTCAAGCCTGTTGGCTATGAACCAATTCTAGCAAGTATTATATATATATATACACACATGAACAATGAGTGGCGTATATTGTTGGGAGGGATCAGGGTACACCCTCAAGGAAACATGAGCAGCAGTCTCAGGGAGTGAGGGTACAGTCACCAAAATACCATTAGAAAGGGGCGGGTGGCGGGTGTGAGGGGTGTGGGGGAGGGTTTTCCTTTTGGTTCCTGGAGGACCCTTTGATACACACAAAAAAGGTTCTCCGGACAGTTTTTGGCATTCGAGCAATTGACCTGCTTCGAGCACTTTTTGAGGTTAACTAGCTGCTTTGGTGAAGCTCTTGAGAGAAAACGAACCAGCAACTCGAGCGCAATTTCCCTGCTACTCAGGCGCAATTTGAGGCAACGTGGGTGCAATTCCACAAAGTGTGCAAAGCCAAAGCTCTGCCCCGCAATTCGTGTGTTTGCACGTGTTGCATTTACCATTACTCGCGCACTTATATGCCACGAAAGCTCGAGCAAACATTTGTGGATCAATGGGTCCTGCAGGTTTCCCTTAAAAACTGCACAAACAAGGGGTACCAACTCCAAAAACAGACAGACCCATTTATGGGGCAAACTATTGGGTCCCGTCAAGTCTTCGCCAGAACTCTTCGGGAAGCGACAGAGACGGTGGAGCCACCCGCGTTGCTGCTTCTTGGCGAGAACTCCAGTCGAGGATCTTTCGCCTGTGTCCTGTTTTTTGGGGTACGCCGTTTTTTGTGCTCCTACGCGGAAGCCAAAGAACCGAAGCCATTTTTTGACCCCATCCTAACTTTCTTTTTCAAGTTTCCCTTTCACGTCCCCAACATACCCACGCCCCCCAAGCATGCTTTTAGATTTGGATCCTCCAAGGACAAGTGTTTGGATGGCGACTGTGGGGTCCCCATTTGGTGATATGACAAAAGGAGGGTCGAGTCAATGGTCTGTGGACTTGACATGAGTTCCATAAACTTGGGTGGTATGCAGGGGCGCTACGGAGCAGCGGTTCAGCAGCCAGGTTTGAGGATAATCAGGCTCATAAGGGTTCCAAAGCCCTTCCAGAACCGAGTCACGATCTCATTGACGTCTGATACTGTCGAAGCGCTCCTCCGAACCTTGAGCAAGGGCTTTGGCTCATTGCTGGAAGAAAGCGAATCCTATGTGCCCATGTTGGCCTTGATGTTTTTCCTGCGATGGCAAGATGATGGCTTGGTCTGGGAGTTCGCTGAATGGCGAATAACCCTGTTTGTAACCCACCAAAGCAATGCTTGTACCCTCTTTCCAACAATCGTGGAAGTGCACAAAGGGTTCCCCAAAAGGAAAGTAGTCTTCCAAAGCTCTCCTGTCAACTTCCATGATTGTTGGAGGGAGGGTAAGTCCCTGCAACTAGGGTTGACCATTTAGCGATTCGTCCCAGACCATCTAAGTGTCTTCGTCGCCTTTGCTGGGACGAACAAACAGCCCGGCGTTCGTTTCATGAGGCTCGGCTTTCGTTTCTTGGAGCCCAGACCTCCGAGGAGGGCGGGCCTTTGTCTCACTGAAAGCCCCACCAAGTTTGGGGGTGGGATACTTTATTTGCCAACTGCCCAGTGATTGTTCACGCCATGGGAATTTGGCCCAAGTGCCGAATGGAAAGCACCTGGGCTTTTTGCTTCACTTTTGTGAGACCAACATGGATCACATTTTCCCAAAGACCGGCAGCCCGATTCCGAGGGACGCGCAGCCAGGGACTCAGTGAGGTTTGCGACTCAAGTTGGTGTGCTAAACGAGGTCTTTGGTTTTGCTGTCCGACTACCAGTTCCGATCCAAGAGCACCGTACGGCTCATGTGAAGTGCTTTTTGCCGGGGGGGGGGGAGGGGGGTTGTTGGTATGGCAGTCGGGCTCAGAAACAAGGTTCAGCTTCCCTCTTGGCTTGACGCCCGGTGGAAAAGGGGGTGGTGTCCCAACTCTCTACAAGAAGGGGTTCAAATCCCAACCAATCCAAACCAGCAAGGGTTGAAGGCTACGGTATGTAGTGTCACAAAGCCGTGTTGGCTTGATGTTGATATTGAATCAGAAGCTTTCCCTTTCAGAAACTCATCACCGAAAGCAACAAACCTGATAGACACAAGCTTCACGGCTTGGCTCAATTGTTGAAGAGACCCTGCCAGTGTAGGACATGACAGTTCTTGAGTTTGCTCGTCTTCATGTCAAAGAGCTCCACAAACGCTTGCTTTCGATTTGACACCACCTATATGAGGCCTTCAAGTTGGTGCAGGAAAGATTAGGGGGCCCAAACAGCTTCCGCATGTCCGCCCGAAGATCTGACCGCGCGCTTCGCTTTTGGAGGTCGCCGAAGGCCTGAGGGAGCAAACCGCCTGGGGTGCCCAGCTGGGACGTGGGGTTTTCTTGCTTTTATCCGTTTTACTCTGGTGATGTGAAGCAGACGATGACTCATTGACCGCCCGAGTCCCCCAACGTTTGAGTCACAGGCAGCTGGTTTGTTGTCCTGTTCCGAGGGCCGGACCTCGGCTCGCTAGATCGATGTTGACGCCGTCCTAAGTATCTTGAGATGCCAAGCAGAGCTGGTGGGATCGGCCGAGCAAACGTCTTACTGAGCTGGACTCAGCTTGGCTTCTCTTGGTCAGACGAGCGTGCAAGAGTACAAAGGTGCCGTGTATCCTAGCGCACGCTGCGGCAAAGCGGCATGCTGTGCGCAGGGCGTTGTCATGATCGGGGCAAGTGCGTTGGAGGAAATCTGAGGTCTGATCCAGACATGAGACACATGTTGCCCAAAAGGAGACGTTTAGCACGCCTCGAAGAGAACTTGGTCGTGGCAAAGACCGATGTCAGCGACTGGAAAGCAAAAGAGATCGGACTGCAGGGAGAGGTGTGTGTGTGTGTTTTTTGAGGGTACCTAACAGGGGTTGGTTTAACAGCAAACTAAAAGGCCCCCCCCGCACCATGTTTGTGGGTCACCCTATTTGGACACATAGCCCTGGACCTGCCTGCCTGCCCACCTGTCTGCCTGCCGGCCTACCCACCACCTACCACCCGCACCCGAAGGGCTCCTGTAGCCGCGGAAGAGGGAGGGGTTGAGTGACCGCCATGGGGCTGGATGCGCCTGTTCCTCAGGGACTTGTGCTGGCAGCTCTGCCGCAGGAATGCCGGGGCTGTGATTCAAACACGCGGTAAGCACGGTGGCCCAAACCCTTTCTTCCTCTGGGGATGTTTCATGCTAGAAGAGGCAGGGTGCTGGGCAAGTGATGCTTCTTCCTCTGAAGGCCGCGAACGTAAGTGGTAGCCCTGGTTTTGATGAATAACCTCTTGAAACACTGTTATAAGGCTCCGTTTTGTGGGTAATTTGCCCAGAGTTTCTGACCGCGTTTTTACAGGATTTGATAAAGTCGTGCCTGAGTCTGAGGAACCAGTTAAATTCCATGAGGGAGCAAAGCCGAAGAGGACATCGAAATGGCTAGGCGTTTTGATTCGGAGCGACCTCGACAGCTTGGGTGGTCACAAATCCCATTAAGTGCATGATGTCCGCAGGGTCTTCAAACACAATTCGGTCCCAAGTCAAGTATTTGTGGGGGACTCAGTTGGCGGTTTGGGCTGGATTTCGCTCCTTTTGGGCGATGCCTCGTGTCGATGTCGCTGTTCTCTGGACCTCAGGTGAGCAACTCACTCAATTTCCCACAAAAGCAAGGAGACTCATTAGGTCTGTTTTTGGGGGTACCCTCTTCAGGGCATTTAAGCGGAAACCGCCCATTTTGGGTCCCAGTTCTCCCCTTTTCACAGTCATGGCCTCAACCAAAGAAGGGGTGTGGCTCAACAAAAAAGGCACAGATGGGGCAAGCCGCAGGTTTTGGGTCTTCATACTTCTTCTTTTGTGCCATGTTAAGGATTTCATTTGCCACAGTGGGTTTGTCTTTTTTTTAATTAAACGGGGGGCGGGCACCCTTTCTGGGTTGGTTTTAAGGGGCCCCCAAAGGGGCCACCAGGTCCGATTCCTAAGAAATGATGCCACACCCCACATTTCTGGTTGGCTTTCTTTTTCGAGCTTCCCTTTCACATCCCCAAGCATTGGTACCCGCGGTAGACGAAGCAGCCGGTCGATTCTTGGCCGAGGTGGCGATCTGGTTCCTGTGGGCCGTGCCGTTTCAACTCCTGGCCCAGTTCCTGACGGACCATTTTGACCTCGTCTCGGTCGCCGATGGCTGGACAAAGGGCTGGCTGGCGCCACCAGAGCACTGGTGGGGCGTGACCCAAAGTACAAGGCTGGGGTGTCCGAAATGGCTTTCCCTGTATATATATATATATAGACGCAATTTGTTGGCCACAATCTCTTTGTTGTTTTTTTTTGCAGCGCCGCTTGCAAGGGTGGTGACGACGGTCTCGGATGTACTGGTGACGGTGGTCATGTTTGCCATGGCGTGGTTTTATCAGAGGGCGGTGACATCAAAGCGTGGCACTGCCAACGATCTCGGCTTCAGCCGACCGCTGCTCGAGCTTCCCGGTGAGGGTTGCTCCAGCGCGAACAGCGACAGGCACCTGTGTTGCCTCTTGGTAGTTCTGTGGTACGACCTTTTTGTTGGGGGGGCGGGGGGTTGTAGGGGGGAGGGGGAGGGGGGGGAGCATTTCACCCTTTGGGAAAAGCAAACATGTACCACAGCCTCCTGTTGTGACCTCTTTTCCTTTCACCCCATGAACCAATTTCTTCCAGGAACCAGCAAATCTTTAGCCTTCAGCACGGTTGTGGAAAGGACAGTTTTGGTCTCCCCTTGTGAGTAGTGGGAGTCAACCACAATTTCGGATCGTGTTTCGCGGGGGGTACTTAGATGGTCGAGGAATCACTAAGTGGTCAGCAACCCTGGCTGTAACCCACCAAAGCCATGGTTGCGATCCCTCCCAGACCATCTACCGGTAAGTAAGCTCGAACATTTTCCTAGGCCTCTACTTCTGGGCGAGCGCAGTGACACCCATCCGAGTTGCCGACAACTTCCGGGCAGCGAATGTGCTGTCCTTTTGGACGCCGCTCGGATTTCTGCGGAGAAAGCGGGGAGGGTTGCTTGAGGCTTGATTTTGGGCTGGCTTAGGGTGGGCTTGAGGTTTCTTTGGGTCTTCAGGGTTGGTTTAGGTTGGGCAACCCTGCTTGTAAAAGCGGGGGACACATTCTGTTTGCGGGTTCAAAGAGTCGAATCTCCCGAAAAATCGATCATTGCTGGAGGTTCGGTGTCAAACAGATCACAAGGATCGTTTTGCCAGTTTCCGCACACTGACTTCGCTTCAGGGGGCTTGGCACCGACTGTGGCCTACGGTGCCCAACCAGTTTGGTTGCTTGTCTTCTTTTGCGTCCAAACGGACCGTCCCGTCTGACCGCCCGAAAACGCACGGGCTGTGGCCATGCGTGGCCATCTGAAGAGCCAGAGGACCCCAGTCTCAAAATTTTCCCGGGGGTCCATGGGAATTCCCCCCCTCTTGAGCCAGGTCTTGAAGTTGAAACAGGGTTGGCCTCACCCCAATCTGGAATCCCAGACTCGACCGGTTTGACAGTTTGCCCTGGAACCCCGGCATCCCAAGTGCTGCCAAGTGGATTTTCATACTTTTTGGAGTGCTTTGTGGACAGAATTCCGATGTGGGTGTGGCTGAAAATCAATCCGCTGGGGTGGCACAGGTTCTAGTCTTTTCCATACATCAAGGTGCGAAGTTTGGATACCACTTTTGAGCGGACGTCTGGCCACAAGCAGAGCTGCATCTCAGCTTTGTCCTTAAGTCTTTCGCCTGAAGCAACAGATGGACCTTTTTTCCCCCGTCACCGAAACCTGCTTGCTTGCTCGCTTGCGTCTTGTGTTGGTTGCGTCGTTTGTCGGTTTTGTTGGTCGGTTGGTTTACTCGCTTGCTTGGCCGAGTCCCCTCTGGGTGTACCTGCTGTCGCGCGTCGCAGCGCTGGCCATCGGCCTGGTGCCCGGCATGCTGGGGGGCATCCCCTCGCTGAGCACTCAGCTGGCCCAGGGCCTCTTCTTCGCCCTCAGGAGGCGCCCGCAGAAATAAAGAGAGACTGTGTTTTTTTGTTTGAACCGCCGAGAGCGGGACTTCTTCTTTTTTTTTGGGGGGGGGGGGAGACCAATTTGGGACCGAGCTTTGCAAAGCCCGAAGCTTTTTTCTTTAGCAGCCTATGGTTCCGGAAACACCGATCATTTTCCTAGATCTATATTTATATTTTCCCTGGCTGCTGAACAAGCACACTTGTATGTGGATCCCTAGTCTATGGGTTTTGCAAAACATACGTATTGTTCAAATATACAACACCTTATATATGGCTCCCTATGTATATGTTTGTGTGCGGTCCATGGCCATTCTCCCTATATGTCCGCTTCCCAGGAGAAACTCTCTTGGCTGGGGGAACCGGGATTCGAGGATCACTTTTCCGCAGGTTTGGGGCCAGCCTCTTACAGCCATGGCCGAAACCACCAGGGGTGTGCTACCCTTTGGAGGCTAGCCTCAGATTTAAAGTAGAGGTGTCCTGGATGGGTGTTTCCGAGGCTCGGGTGGGTCTTTTCAGGTGGGTTTAAAAGGAAACCAAAAGGAAACGCACAACCATGTTTAGGGTCCCATTTCTAAGACAGACGGCTAACACCCATCGCTTTGACAACCTCCTTATGACCAACCCCTTCCATTTGCTTAGATATGTTTTACTTTCCCCCTGTTGGATTTACAGAGAATCCATCACTGGACATGTTGTTTTTGACATGTTCTCCGGGGGACTCACGCAAATGGAAGAACCCCAAGGGTTCAAACTTCGGTGTTCAGCCTTTATTGCCGGTGTAACAAACTTCGTTGGTTGTGGCTGGTGTTTGGGGAGTGATGCATCACCCTTGTCTTTAGTCCTACTGTGGATGGACATTATGCATCACTCTGAAACCAGGGGGAACTATTGCTTGTTGGTATTTACAGTCCATCCACAGTAGTCCAAGACAAGCACCTAAGTAATGATTAGTGGGGGCCCGAAGTCAATAAGCCCCGGGTGAAGTTTTGGGGTGCTTGTACAACAGCGGGTGCAGAAAAAGTAGGGCGCTTTCACTTCACCTTGATGAAACATCCACCAGGTTCTGCTTGTATCTCGGGTCAGGCCACAGCTGATCCAGAGCGTGGAAGAGATGCAGAGCAGCCTCGGAGAGGCTTCGGTTCCCTTCTTTTCGTATGAGTCTTTGGCTTTAGGCCAATTTGATATGAGTTTCCAGGGGGGCAACTTCAGGACTCCTCTGAGGTTACCTTTTCAGGGTTGCTCCTAATCTCAAAATGGCCAGCTTGCCTTAAAACAGAAAAAAAACCTGGGCCCATTTGTTGTCCTTGGGATCAGTGCCGAGGAGCAGAGAGAACAACTCTAAGCTTTTGTGCCCCTTCAGGGATTGTGTTGTTCCTGGAAAGAAAGTAAGGATCCATATATCCTTCTGGGTGGTTGAAGCATCATTATTTGGCCATCACCATTTGTTTTGTTTTTTGGTGGGTGATGTTTCCGGGTGACACGTGGGTATGTGTCAAAATAGGGATCCCAACAACTGTGGGTTGTCCTTTTGCCCTCAACCATCATACAGAATGAAGCACACCCATATCTTCTTGCAATCTGGTGTCTATGCCAGAATTTGGTCCACTTGGGTATTGGGATGTTTCCTGACACCAGGAGAGCCACTTGGAGGACCGGAGCCAAGACGTGGGGCGGAACCTGGTGACCTACAGCTTCCTCTGCTGCTGGATGGCAGTGGCAGATGCAGAGGTGGTGGACTCTGTGGAGAGGCTGCGGCTCCTTGGCGCGAACGGAGCGGCGAGAGTCGAAGCGAGCGCGTGGCTTTGGGTTGGTTTTCCGTTGTTGGGAGGCGAAAGGTCGCCATTTTGGGGGAGGGGTTGGGATTGACACCCAAAGGAAAAGCTGGCATTTTCGGGGGTCCGAGTCCTAGTTGGATAGCTCGCCTTCCATTTGAGACATTTTCCCAATTTGGCGCTACATTTTTGACCTCCGGTCGTGGGACACCCCGGAAGGCTTCCGAACGCGTCAAGTTTCGGGGTGCGATTCGACTTCCGGGATCTTTCTCGACATCATTTGGGTTTGTCTTTTTTTGAGGCTGGGGCGGGCGGGCGGGTGTGTGTGTGTGTGTGTGTTGTCTTTTGGACCACCATCGTCTGGGGGTCCCCTAAAGAGGCAAACACCAATTTTGCTGTTTCTCGAAAGTCCACTCAAGTTCACTCCTAAAGCAATGGCTTGCCGCGCTAAAGCGGGTTGCGTCAGCAACCCGCCAGCCAGCGGTTCTTGCAGGTTGGAGGGCTGCCAGGCGGTGGTGGGCAGACCTGTGCGCACCAAAGAGTGAGAGACATAGGTGACCTGGTTTGGTTTGGAGAGATAATAATATGGTTGTCGGGAAATCCACTACCAAAATTTAGTGTATATCCCTGAAAATCCAGATGTATGGTTAGGTTGGAGAGGAATAGATGGGTTCCGCTGGTTTCGATTGTTTTCATTCCATTTTTCCAGGGCCATCTATTTTGCCACAAGAACACCTATGGATGCGGAATTGAAGCCGCGCGGAAGTCGCGCGCTTCGAACGCGGTTCGACTGCGGTTCGAATGCGGTGCGAAGTCGCTGCAGGCAAAGAGAAATTGGTGCACACGCATAGCTCGACAAGAAACAACCCGGTATTTGTTCAGCCAGGTGTGCCAGGGTCCGGTGTTTTTTTGGGCGGCAC
Organism: Effrenium voratum; assembly: GCA_963377175.1. Taxonomy (NCBI): domain Eukaryota; class Dinophyceae; order Suessiales; family Symbiodiniaceae; genus Effrenium; species Effrenium voratum. The sequence continues at coordinate 871,213 of CAUJNA010002491.1, read as the reverse complement.
CCCTTGGTTTTCAAAAAGGAAGATTAAGGGAAACACACACAGAGTTTTAGGGCTCGGCTCCCCTATATGAGAGGGCTGCTCCTCTGTTTTTGGTTACCCTCATTGCGATGTCAATGCCCGACACGACAATAATTTCCCTCGAGGGTTCGTGTCATTGGGCTCAGGGCGAACATGAGGGCAACCGGCAAGACTGCCCCCGACCTACATGTTTCCGTTTGGCCCCGGCGCTCCAAAAAGTGGTTTCTGGGAGGGTATCCTCCGGCAAAGGACCTGACATGAACGCCTCTGGCTGAGGTGTTTTTAGCTTGTCACCGACAATAACTTCAGCCCTTTGTTTGCGTAGGTGTCCTTTTTGGGTTAGTTTAGTTAGAAATAGATGAGTTTTATTGGTTTAGATGGATTTTGTTCCATTTACCAGGGCCAACTATTTTCCAAAAGGTCCCCTACTGTATGTTTGTTACGATCCCTTCGACTTTCAAACAAAAACACATGATCCACCTGGCAGTTCTGAATAAGGCACACGGCATCATGCTGACCAAATGTTGGCAGTATGCTTCTGGTGTGTTTGCTTCGTTGCGAACATGCTGAAGACTACTTCCTTGGGGGTCCATTGCACATTTCACAGGACCCTTCGACCACGCCCCTACCGGGCAAAACCGCAAATAAGGGGTAAGTAAAGCAAACAAGTATCAGATTCACGCAGATGGATGGCTTTGGCACCGTTCCATATTTTCCAATCCAGGTCTCTGATCGGCCGACACAAACGCTGGCTCCAGAGAAGGGGCGAACGGCATGCCCCACGCAATGCAGCGAGCAGCAGGTCTTGCTCGGTGTTGGCCGAAGTGGTCTGCTTTTGGGGCATTCCGTCGGAGTCACTCTTGCTTCTGGAAATACTTGAGCCTCCTTTGCACGGAGACATCTCCCACTTGACGTGGGCCACTTGACGTGTTGAAAAAAGGGATATCATTCTAGCGGTTGATTCCCCATTCTTTTCAGCCATCATTCTTTTCAACAACCAGCCATTTCCGCAGGGTTTTTGGTGCTTTCCAGAAAGAAGGATCCCTGGAAAGAATGGGGAAGCTGCCCCTAGAATCATTGGGGTTACCCAGTGAAGTACGCTGCCTCCTTTTGTCACCGATGTGGGTCGATTTCAAGAGGGTGTCAGGCATGGCCCTGCTGCTCCTCGCCCTCTTCCAGGGCGGCGAGGCTCTACTGCGCACCCAGCAGGCGGGGGGTGTTTTGGGTTTTTTTGGGGTGGAGGAGCCCCGAACTCAGGACACGCACTCGAAGCGGCCAAGTGGCGCTGAAGCGCCCAAAACGAACTGCCCCAGAACAGCTTCACTCCTCTTCTTCGCGGGGTTTGGATGTTCGTCGGCGTGAGAACTGGAAGGCGGTCTTTAAGCCCAGAAAGGTTTCGAACTGCACAAAGCAGTATTGTCTGTGCAGAGTCTGTGGGCGTTAAAATGAGGTGGATACTTGAATCATGTCCCTTGAAACACATCCAAAAAGGGGTTCCCTGTTTCGTGTCATGCTCACATGGAGCTGAACTCGCCGGAGTTTGATAGGATGCAGACGAGGTGAAATACGACTTGAAGAGAGGATGCCGCAAGCATGTGGGATTCTTGTTGGATTTGCAAAATGGTGACAGCTCGAGCTGTACTAATGAGGTGGTACCCGCACATTTGCGCCGGTTTCTGGGTACGACTCCGAGTACGTTCCGGAAACGCGGTGTTGTCCAGAGTCTTGTTGACTTGGCCAAGGAGGGTGGAGTAGTAAATGGACCCACTGGTGGGTTTCATGTTTGGCCAGGGTGTAGTGGGCTGGGAACATTCAGCCAGGCGGCCAACGCCAGCCGTCCGCTGCCCAGCGCCTGCAGCTGCGACTGCTGCCTGGCCTCCACTTCCGGCTGCGCTCCCCGAGGTGGGGGGAGTCCGGTCGGAGGTCAAGCGCTTGGTGCCCTCGCGAGGTGTTTTCTTTTTCTCCGGTATTCACGCCCTATCCAGGAATCATGGTGAAAGAAAACACAAGAATCATGAAGAAACAACACAAGAATCATGAGAACCACAGCCTTTGGAAACAAAAAACACAAGAATCGCGGTGTGGCTCGGAAATAGAGCACCAAGTAAGAGTGCACCCTCAAAAAAATGAAACTCCCGCATGCAACCCGCAGTTGTTTCTTGTGTATGTGTGCACATATGGGTGCGTCTTGAATCCGAGCTTACCCTTTTGGAGCAGTCATAGGGAACCCCACCTGCTTTTCTCCCATACTCGCGTGCCAAAACATGCACCCCGAAAGTTGACATATCTTGGGTGGTGATGTTGGCAGCATTCGTGATGCAGATAAGTAGTGTGATGCAGTCTGGTGGTGCAATGCGGGCAGTGGTGCTGGACTACTTTTACCCAGCAATTGCGCATTGGGCTCGCACAGGCACCTGGTTTCTGGCCCTGTCACAAACGTAACGGCAAACAGGCGTAGAGAAGAAAGAGGGAACTTCCCCCCTTTGCTACGCTTCAGCCCTTTGATGCTCCGTTTGCTGGAAATTGCACATGGGGCTCGCGAGGGTGTGGAAGGATGGGAGGAAAGAACGAGAGGAAGGGAACATGGGAGGGACGGTGTGCCCCCGTCCCTCGTGCGCTTTCAGGAACCCCCTAGTTTGGATTTGGATTGGTGGTTTGGGGAGTGGAACCCCTTGTAGAGCAAGTGGGAAACCACCCCGGAATGGCTCGCTCGAAACCATCAATCCAAGCCACCAATTCGTGGGAAGCTGACCCCCGAAAAAAGAACCCATCGCTGAGTGTTTTCACTTGGGTTTTTGCGGGTTGCTCCTAGGGTTGGTCGTGCGCCAACTCCGGCTCAAGGGTTTCCCGGTCTCATTGATCGCATGACACATGCTTCTATGTTGATGTTCATCTTCCGCTTGCACTTTGAACAGGCAAACTTTCCGGCACCGACAGCATAAAAGGAGGGAGTGCGGAGCGGTCTGTCCTCGGTTTGAATTGGCAGTCTGAGCATCAGCAGACCGGGTTCCCTTGACAGCCCCCTTAACCCCTATGGTTTCCTTTTTAAGTGAATCCCTACTTGGATGGTCTGGGACAGAGCTAAACGGCTAGTAACCCTGCTTGTAGCCCACTTACAATAGTCCTCAGTCCCCTGTAACCAGGCTTACTCGTCATGCTAAGTCTCGGGCCATCTAAGTAGGAGTTTCCATGAGTTTCCTAAGTCTCGGGCCATCTAGGAGTTTCCTTTGGCCCAAATTTTCGCATGTTTTTTCCCTTCGGGAGCGGCACCGGCCAGGCGACTGCCGGCTCTGCGCCCCCGGCGCTCTGCAGGAGTCCTTCGCCGCCCTGGAGAATGAGGCGGGGTCGTCGGTGAGTGGTCTCGTCGAAGGCTCGAAACCGTTAAAGGGGATCCCATTTTGGGTCGGTGACTGAATTCACCACCCAGTTTAGGCATCCTATTTTATTTTGGGGTGTTCGGTGAATTCACCACAACTTTTTGAAGAACCGATTTTAGTGGTTGGATTGGAATGTTCACTGAGGGTATGATTTGGATTTTGAAAAGCCCATGGCCAAATGAGTGCGTCTTGAAATAAACAGGCCTCTATTTGCTTCAGAAGTTGTTTTTTCAATTATGTCCCCTGTCGGTTTTGGTCCGGGAATCTATCACTTCCGTTTTTTTGTTTCCAGGGGGCTTTAGCAAATGGAGGAATAGGGGTCGACTTAAAACCAACCTGAAAAGAGTACCTTCAAAAAACACACCCCAAGTAGCTTTGCTTTAAAACAAGGGTTGTGGTCCAGCTACAGTAATCACGAGAATCCATCAGGTTGGAAGTTTGTAAAATGGAGAAAATGCTTTTCTCTCAGTTTTCGAGGGAATTCAACATTTGGGTGTCTCCAAATACCCGAGAACTAGAATTCCGAAAGCGCAGGTCTGCGAATTTCCCGAAGTGATAGGGTCAAACGGGTCCTGCTAGGAGTTCTGGGTAATTTGGGTGGCTTATTTTTAGGGATGCCCTTTTGGGGGATGATTTGTGGCATAAACCAAGTTTGTTGGCCCAGAGCCCATAATGCATATTTTGGGCGACAATGGCCTTGGCTGTCTTTGAATCAAGGGCAGGTTGTTGACTCGGCACTGTGGGGGCGAATGTTGATGCGATGAATTTGCATGTATTGATGTCCTTATGTGACCCACGTACGAAGCCCTGTTGCTTCGCGAGGTCTTGGCTCCCTTTTCTTCTCTTGCTTCCCTTTGCCTGACGATTCTTCGCCGTCCTTTGATTGCTATTGGGGCGGATCTTCTAACCTCAACTTTGTGGGAAATCAATGAATTTTCCATTGAACCCACAGGGTCAACAGCAACCAAGCCTTCAGGCCTGCCTTTTGGGATCTCATGTTGTTGAGGTCGAACAATTCCTCGTCCTTTTGGGAGAACTCAGTAAACAATGCCCGCCAAACTCAAGGAGGCTGACCAAACCCTGGGAGAAGCAAATTTCACCGCTCAAATAGGCTCGAATCAGCCCCCAAGTACTTGTATGGTTTGCTGGGTGGCCCCAACCATCCTTTCTGGATCTCATTTAAAAATTGTTTGCTGTTTCGCAGGGGAAGCGTAGGTTGAAACCAACATTTGGGGGCTGACACTCATTTGCCTGTATTGCCAAAAGGTGGCAAAACCAACACTTGGTCGCATTGTCTCGTCCTCTTTTTCGACGAGTAAGTAAACCAATAAACACATAACCATATATATATATATATATATGTACATAACCAGCGCCGGGTTTTTTTCATCGATCCCCATGCATGGATCTCAGGTAGACTACTCCCGCTTCTGCCACGCAGCGTGCCAGCCGCTCAGCTCCGAGCAGGCGGCGGGGTCGTTGGCGTGGCCCAAAGCGGCTTCCCAGTCCTGCGGTCAAAGGCTTTCAGGGGACGGTCGCACAGAAAGGGTGGCATTGGCAGACATTTTCTTGAACGCCTGTGTCGGGAAGTGTTGCTTTCCACCAAAGGGGTGACTTGATAATAAAAAGAATGAGGCCAGAGCCTGGGTTTGTGGGATGAGGTACACATTTTTGGGGCTTCTGGGTTGGTTCAAAGGGGAAGGACTGGATAACGTATTTGTTGGTTGGGTCGCCCTATTTCTATTTGACACATACCAAGTATGAGTCAACCTGGTGGATGTATTCCCCCGAAATTGGAGGGCTCCTTCCTACATGAGGGACGGTTTCGATCAAAATCAACGGGGTGTCTGAAGGGCAAAACACCGTCTTGTGCTTTCTTGGAATGGCCTGAACATGTTATTAGTTTCCGTGGGTTGCTTAAACATCATCTTTCAGGTAACCCGTTGGTGGTTTCGATTGGGCTTGGGGATTCGTAGAGGCCTTCAGCACCAAACCGGCCTCGAAACGGATTCGTCAGAGGGAAGTGGATCTTGGGTCAAAATTTGGCTCTCCTTTGGGGTGCTGTTTGGACTGTTCGCATCAACGTTTGGTGCGCTAAACGTCGGCCCGTGTGAATCATTTTTCGTGGATTTTGGGTGGACACCCTTAAGGTTTTGACTACGAGACACCACAAAACCAACAACACCCAGCCTCCAAACCCTGGTTCTTTGCAGTAAATCAACTTGGGCTTCCGAGTTGCTCCCAACTAGCCGGCTTTGGAGCATGTCTTTCTTGCTTCAAAAAGGAAGTTTTCCTTTGATCCGGAGGTCCTGCCAACTTCTTGAGCACTTCCATTTGCATATGGCTCGTAGCCGGGTGACACAAATTCACAGTTTCCGCCGCCAAGACGTGGCGGGTCAACATCGCGGGGTGATCGAACGCGGTTCCGCAGTCCTGACTTCGCCCAATTGCAATGAGCGACGAATGTCGGCATAGTTTAGAACTCGGTAATACAAGGGACTGAATACCAAAGATTTACACATTATCATTGCCTTATTCTGTTTCAATTTGGCCAAAAGCCTATTCTAATCATGAGACTGCACCTGTGCAGGGCGAGCCTTGCAGCGAGCGCAGCCAAGAGGTGGGGCAAGCGGATGGCATTGAGGATGCTAGTAAAGGGCGGTTCCTATTTGGGGGTTCCATGTCTTGGTGGCCGGTTCTATAGGTTTTTTGCTTTGTACTGTTTAGTGAGGGTTGCCATCTAACCCATTAGAAGTTAAAGTGTTAGCAGGGGATCTGAGGACAGCCCAGATATCATTCTCGCAGATTCCTCAGATGTTGCTTTCCAGATTTGTCCGAGGTCGACGTGATCCATTCATGAGTTTGGTAGCATGTGATTGAGGTGCCGGCGTGGTGCCTTTGTCCGGGACACCTTCAGATTTGCCTAGGTTTCAACCAAACAAGAAAACGTATGTAGCTTTGGTGCCCCAAAGATCTCCAGCTGTGAAACACTTATTGCCACCCGCCACAAAACACTCCGGCAACACACATTGTTTCAAAGCAACAGCAAACAACAATAAAGCGACCTGCACAAATTACGGCAACACACATGGTTAAAAACACACACACACACACACACACACACACACACTCAACAAACAATAAAGCGACCTGCACAACATGTCGGCAACAACAGTGTTAACGCAAAACCATCCAGCGAGCAAATGGGTTCCAGGCTTCGCTGGTGGGTTTGGCGGCGTCGCCGGCGGCAGCGCCAGCTTCTGCGCCAGCGTCTGCGCCACTTGGTCGCGGGGGGGGGGACCTTTTTTTTGTGGTGTGGCCAAAGGCCAAGAGGATGCTTGGGATACCTTGTGCATTTTAGTGAGTCAAAGTGGAGCAAAAGGTAAAAATCTTCAATCCGCTCTTTCGATTCTTCATTGGGTTTGGGTAGAACAACATCATACCAGGTTTTGATCGTGATTAAGCGGTGCCCGGAATCCGCCAAACAGAAGCAATTGGATTTGTCTCAAAATTGGGACACCCTCCCGAAATGGCTCATTTTCCTTTGGTTCCGCTTTAAATAAACCCCCGATTCGGGTTGGTTTTGGGGTTGCTTTGCCCTCGGTTCCCTGGAAGGCCGTCGTTTCCTCCTGGCCTGTCCGCTTCAACATTTCAGGACACAGACAGTTTCTTTGAACACTAAGAGCCCCTTCCAAGTGCACGCTAAGAACCTTCAAGAAGGTTCATTCAGAACCTTTCCTGCGTGGACGCTTAGTTTTGACAGTTAGTTCTTTGCACCTTTTGCAAGCAGCCGGAGAAGCTGGCTTTGTTTTTCGGGGGTTCAGTGTGGGATTTTCTGACCTCGATCTTGGTGGGCTTATAACCCAAAAAGCCGCCGTGCCCGAACTGATCCTACCCGTGTCGGAATCAAGTCCTAGCCGAGAACAGCGGCGGTGTACTTCTCCCGACAGCTTCCCCAGAGACCTCAGCGATTCTCTTTGCGGTCACTTCCCCCTAAAGTCTGGAAAAGACTGCTCTTCTTGGCGGCTACAAAAAGGTCCTTGCCCTGGAACCGGATGCACCCAAAGACCTTTTTGCGCTCTATTCGAGTGCCAAATGAGAAAAAATGCAAGGTGTAGGACTCTGAGGCCTACCTATGGGTTTGCAAAAGGGCGGGGTGCCCTTTTCTTGGCTGAAGCTCAAAGGAAGACCGCCATTTGTTGGGCCCCCGAGTTTTACACATTCCCCAAATCCAAGCAATGGCCAGGCGCTTTCTCATAAGCCTCATTGCGGCTTGCGAGGAACTTTTTGGGCCCCTCTAATAAGGTCAACGCTCGGCATCCAAAGAAGCCAACAAATAGCCAAATGTCTTCCAATGTTGGGAAAAATCCGAAAAAAATCGAGGGGCTTCTAGAAGAAAGCTGGGCTTCCTCTCCGCTTTCCAGCCCCGACCTATCCTTTCGGTTTCGGATATCTAGGCCCAGCGCAGCGCAGCAGGGCCAGGGCGAGGCATCGGAGGGAGTGCGGAAGGAACGCGGCACTGCGCACAGGCATTTAGATGTTTGTAGGCATATGGATGAATGGATGGAGGGAGGGATGGAGGGAGGGAGGGAGGGAGGGAGGGAGGGAGGGAGAGATGGGAATGGATGGAGGGAGGGAGGGAGGGAGGGAGAGATGAATGGATGGAGGGAGGGAGGGAGGGAGGAAGAGACGGAGGGAGGGAGGGAGGGAGAGATGGATGGAGGGAGGGCGGGAGGGAGATGGATGGATGGACGGGCGGGCGGACAGGCAGGCAGACAGACGATGGATGGATAGATAGACAGACAAAAAGAAAGAAGTAGAGAAAGAAATATCATAGAGATAGATGGATAGATAGATAGATAGATAGATAGATAGATAGATAGATACATAGATAGATAGATAGATAGATAGATAGATGGATAGATATATAGATAAATAGATCTGTGTGTACATATATACATAGTTGTTTGATTGGTTATTCAATTCATGAATCAAACTGAATAACCAAATAGACAAATCAATGCAACGATTCAGACACTAAATATAGACAACACCGGAAACAGATTCCTAAGCAAATACATTGACAAACAAAAAAGATGATTCCAGAAATAGATGCACACATCAATACACAAATAAATCAATGACTAAATAGACCAATAAGATGATAAATCAATAGATAAACAAACACATAGATACAAGCACAAACCAACGCCACTAACTAATGAAAGGACTACATGCGTAAATGAATATAACAACCACATAAACATTTAACAAACTAAGTTAACTCGATAACTGACAAACTAAAACATGAATGAACAACCAAATCACATCAACCAATCAATCAATACCGTCAGTACATGAATCAACTGATGAAATAAACAAATACATTAGTGAATGGAAAACATAGACAAATAACTACACAAATACATAACTACATAAATGCAAACATAACACCATATAAACATGACAAAACATCAAACAATTAATGCAACATCACTAGATGAATAAACAGCTAACAAACTAAATGAATCAATGCACAGAAAAACACAATTATAGTACCACATAATAACTACACACATAATCACATACACACATACATGGGGTGTATGCAGATCGGCATGTAGGCATACACATTTTGATATAGGCGTACGTACATGTATATATATATATATTTGTATACACATAAATGTGTATATATATATATGTATGTAGAAGTACGTGTCCACACTCTACGTACAAGTATGTATTTGTATTTCAACCAAAAGGACACCAAGCAAATGGATGCAACCCACATCGCTTCGATAAAAAGGAAATGCCTTTGAACCATTCCCATTGACCCATACTTTCCTCGGCTTTTGACGGCTACGTTTGAACCAGGGTTTGTAAAAACACGTGTTCAAGCTAAGTCCCCTTTAAACCATAAGGAGGTCGCGTAAGGAACAGGTGATTTACCTTTCCAGGGACGCCCAAAAGAGATTATTACACAACATGTGCATTCTGGCTGAGTCATCCGCTTTCTTTTCGCACCAGGGAGTTGTGCCATCTGCTTTCATCCTGATGTCACGTAGGATTGAAGACAATTTCCTTCAGGGAACCGGTGGTTACTGGGCGATCCCAAAAAACCAAAGGGCTCCAACCCCAACAATAGGCGACCTTGCGGAGAAATCGATGGGCTTCCCTGGTAAACGGCTCATAAAATCCATCTAGACCAGTGGGTTACCTGACAAGGACATCTATGGACCCCACAGCTTCCAGCCGTTGCGGAAAACAGGAGGAACTCTTCAACCATCGGTCTCCTTCCGGGAAAATTGATGGATTTCCCTGAAAAGGACACCTACCCCAAGGCGGCCCAAAGCCCCAGGCTGCCGCGGCCTCCCTGGCGGAGGTGGCCCTGCTGCGTGCGCAGCGCCACGCGCGGGAGGCGGGTGAGTTGGGTGCGAAATGCTGATGGATCACCCCATGTGAATCTGGGGTGTGCAACCAACCGAACGTCGTCTTTTGTTTTTCTTTTCTTTTTTTTGGGGGGGAGGGGAAGAAACACCTGGGGAAACTGAGCGGTCCCCACGAGAACGACAGTTGAAAAGAGCCAGGAATCACTCCCAAGTTTGGCAAACAACCACATTCGAAACCATGGACACTAAAAAAATAAATAAAATAACAACAAACACGTTGGACATGTGTTTTTGGCAAGACCAACACGTTGGACACCATTTTGGACCATCCTTTGTGGACCACACTAAGCAGGTTCCAGCTTGCAACAAAGAATCAGGTTGAAACCCATTCAGGGTCACCCAAATCCTTTGCTGTCCGAACCGCCGTGCTAGGCCAAGCAGTCTGCTGCGCTGGCACGCTATGCGTATGCCCGGAAACCTGGCCGATGTCCCATGGCACCTCAATGTGTCGGAAGGGTTGGGAAAATCGGTTGGGCGTGTCCGTTTGCCGTTTGGCTTTCAAAGTTTGGGCAACATGATGCTCTAAGAACAGTGGTTTGGGAGGGTGCCTCTTGTTGGGTCGCTTTAAAGCGAAACCAGAAGGGGGGGTCCCGCAAAAGAATACGCCCCCATGATTCAACAAGTGATTGCCCCACGCTCGAAAGAAACATGTGCGGAATCGATGAGGGGTGGAAGACACTTGCTTTTTTGAACTTCATGAGGTGGGGAAACAAACCTTTTTCCACTCTGCTACCAGGACATCTCTCCCTGCTCCCTGCTGAAGTGATTGGGATGGCCGATTGCCTAGTAATTAGAGGTGGGCAGTTCACTTGAATCGATTCGTCCGCGTCATGGTTGTGGAGTGGGCCATCCCTTTGGCTGACGACTTGGCCAATTCAAACGCGCTTCACGTTTCACAAGTGAGCCAAACCGGTTCCAATCTGCTTGGACACGAGCATGTAGGTAAATCAAGCTGAGGCGACTCGTCGCTTCAGGGAACACGTGTCAAGCCATCATTTGGACATGATATGATACAATCTTTTGAGGCACACCCATGTTGGCTTTTTGAACAACCCTCCCCAGAAAGGGTCCCTAGTTACTAGTTCTGCCACGGAAACGTGTATGGTTCCGCCAGCCGTTCATTAGGTGCTGCGGTTTCGACACACGGGGTTGGACCAACAATTGGAGAGCCTTTTTTTTTTGGCGAAAACAACAGGCAGTTTCTATTGGTGGCCCCGGCTTCTTGTTGGTAGATTGGAAGCCACTCCCTAATCACACAACCAAACCGGAAACTGAGTAGCATCGCCTGACATCTCCAGATGTGAAGGACCTGTGGAACATCGGGTTCTGGGTTGCCACTTTCTGAGGGAGTCTCTCACCAAACGAATCCGAATCTGGCGCCCAGATTCCCCTCTTTGCTTGTATCCACTTCTAGGGTTCTCTATACTTTCAAACTTCTGGTGGCTCTAAACATCACCTTGGCCAAGTTTTTCACATCACTGTTTGACTGTGGGGTGATGTAAGGGGAAGTGGTTGAACCCATTTTTATGCCAAGGGGCTTCCAGGAATTCCATATGGCAACCCATTTTTGTTTGAGGGACTCGACACATGGAACTGGATCCCGGACCCCCCGGACCCCCGTCCCCCGGACCCCTGGGTGAAGTCTCGCGCGTGAGGAGAAGCTCGCGAAGAGTCGGCAGATGGCGGCGGAGGCGGCGGGCCAGGCCGCGCTAGAGGACCGAAGCAGTTCGGATGAGTTCCTTCAAGTGGCTTACCTCCTAAAAACACAACTTTTCAACTTTTTGGGTAACATGGGCTATATGTCTGTAAAAGATTAACTTCCCCAGGGCTTGTTTTAAGGGGTAAGGTGGGTCCGTGGATTTCTTGTTCTTTACTCCTGGGCTTTTGTGTACTTTTTGGGACCATTTTTGGTGGTACACCAACACTTTGGAAATTTGTTGGCCGGTTGGTTCAAAAAGAAATACCCCGGAGTTGGTTTTCAGAGATACCAAGGGACAGCTACCCACTCTGCAGGTTCCAGAATCTGGAGGAGGTCCCGAGTTCGTCTCAAACTGGGCCGACCAAAACGTGGTTGCCTGTTAGTTTCACTGAGCAACCCCCAAACGTAGGGCCCCGAAAGGCGTTCTGGAAGTTTCAAGCAACGCAGCTTCGAACGCATCTAGAAAATCCAAAATACTTCCGTATGGATCAGGTTTCATGCTCATGTGCTGTTTGTGATTCTGAGATTGTGGCCTTGTGTGAGTGCTTGTGTGTGTGCGTGTCCTGGCCTGTTCCTTCCTCTGGCGAACATTGTTGAGTTTGTTTGATTCCTGCCACGGCGCCCCCACAAACTGACTTGTCAGGATGTCATCCTCGATGCCCGGAAGGATGCCAAGGAGGCTACAGAGATCCGCGCAGGCGAAAGGGAGGGATGCCGGCGGGTCATGGCCATGCGGCGCGGATTTTGCTGGGAATGACCTCCAAGAAGTTTCACGGCCAACGGCATGTAACCTAGAAATCCCCGATCAAAGCTTATGTTCAATTTCATTCCACGAAGCCCTTTTCGTCATGGGAATCAGAGTCAGCATGTGGGCAGAAGCTCCATGGTGTGTCTAAGATGGTGTCCTTTTACCCCCAAACCGCAGGGCACAGTTGGGAAGTCAGCCTATTCGGCTGCATATCCCATTCAACCCCCTTGGGGCAGTGGCGGATGGACACCATCTCACCGAGAAATCGTCGCTCCGAGGTTCTATCCCTTGGCTACCCCATGGAACTAAACCCAGTGAACTTCCTTAACCCCGGGGGCATGGTCCCAAGGAAACCAAGAGGAAACCCATGGAATTAAGCCCACTGCACCTCCTTAAGCCCACAGGAGTGGTGTCATTTTTAACCCGAAAGTTGCCCTTTGGGAGTGCCTTGAAAGGGAAACCACCAAAGAGAAACCCGCCATTCCGCCCGTTTTTTCTTCCATGAGGCTGGGAGGACCAGATGCGAGCGCAGGCCTCGCAGAAGGCGGTGGCAGGAACCCCCAGGGGCCGGATGGGGCATGGCTCCGGGGCCTTTTTTTGGGGGAAACCAAAAGGAACAAATTGGGATTCAAAGGGAAGGGCATGGCTCCTTCAATCCAAATAGGGCATGCTGCAACAAAATCCCTTTTGGGAGTTTAAAGGGAAACCAAAAGGCAACTAATTACCATGTCTTTTGGAGTGGTTTTTTTGAGGGCAACCAAAAGGAAAACCGATCGTAAAAACGGACACACCCGTATGGCTCCTCAAAATGCTGATGGACAAACTCCTGCGCTCCTCAAAATACCTGGCTGGTTTTTGGGGACGAGCAAATAAGCAGTTAATGACCATTTACCCACTTACCAACGAGCAAACGATCAAAATGGACGTTTTCAATCATCAGCCAGATACTTTGGATGCACAAAATCCTCCACCAGGCGGGATGGATAAAACCCTGTAAACACTGGGGTCAGCCTTTTAGCAACTGGTGCAGGATCTTGTCCACCCACAGTAGGAGGGACCCCCCAAAAGACTGCCTTTTGACTGCAAATGAAAACCACCAAATGGTGTGTCTCAAGATAGACCGCCCAAGCGGGTGGTTTCCCTTTGGATTCCCTTCACAACAACCCCCAAGCACGCGGCAGATGAGTCTATCGCTTTTTTAGATTTTAAGTGGGACATTTAAGAGAAACCCACCAGCCCCAAAGCCCACAAACACTCTTCTGTCAGTTAAAAGGGGTCCCTTGGGATGAAACATGTTCAGTTTGAGCCCACATGGATGAGACAAGCTTGTTTTTGTCGTTGTTGTTTGTCCTGCTGGCTCTCAGCAGGGAATGAGGGAATGGCCATCTTTGATGGTTTCCTGTCAGGGAGTCCCCCTGGGTTCATTCGCAACACCATGGGTCACTCCCTGAGCACCAGCAAGTCGTCTTTTTTTGTTTTTTTCTCCCTTCCGAGGTGGCCGCTGCGGTGTACAAGAAGGCGAAGCTGCGCAACCTTGCGGTGGCAGAGGAGGGATGCCGGGGTTGCGAGTTGGGAGACGCAATTCATGGCTCAAAATTAAAGAGCTGGGGCTAACAAATTGCGGGTTTTAGTCTTTGGTTCCACGTAAGGAGGCATCTTGGTACCACTTGAGCCACAGCCAATTGAGAATTGGTCTGTCCAGGGCTTGCCCTCGGTTTGGTGATTGAATGGGCTGGGTCCCTGGGTCCATGAAAGTGACCGTCAGGGGTGGCCCCAGTCTGTCGGGGGTTTCCTTTGAGCCACGGGCCCAACTTGGACACAGCAAATGGGCAGGGCCCAAATGGGAAACGCTAGCAGAGAATTGAGCAACTGGGTTGCAAGACGCCCCATCCTGTCACTTTTGGGGGGAAGCCTCCCCTATGAGTGTGGCAGACTGATTTTAGTCTCCTGTTGGGTTTGGGGAGGACATGAGGGGACAATCCAATTTTTCAATGTCTTCTCGGGGAAACATGCAGTGTTGTCAGAGGCTCAGAATCTACAACCCAGATCATACCATGAACTCTTCCAGACACGTCTGAACGACTCGCTTCGGTGGACGAAGCTGTTGCAAAAGGCATTTTGTGCGGGAAGGGTTAGCCATCAGCCGGCGCTTTTCGATCCCTGGAACCCCTGAATCTCATCCACGCCGTTGCCTTGAGGCGTCGACTAGGTTGTTTGAGGTCTTCAATCGCCGCAAACTGTCAAACACAAGGCAGCTGAAGTTGGGCTAGGGAGTGATAGGGCATGCTTTGGTAGAGTACGAAGGGTCCGCAGCTGAAGGGTGGTTTTGCAAGCCTCGGTTGTTTTTTTGGGCAGGATCTAAGTGGAAGTATAGCCTGCACTCCAGATCCTTGCTCCTTAGGACCCCCTCATTTTGGTGACGTCCAAAACAAGAATCGCAAGGAAAGGACTCGCAGCACCCAAGAATCGCGCCATCTGCGGTCCAAAGATCCTCCAGGCCTGGGACAAGCATGCGACAGACCTCACCAAGACCAGCCGCCAGTACGAGGCCAGGTGGAGCCAAAGAGCAGCCCGCCCTTTGAGGGCGTCCGGTTCCAATTAAAGAGAATAAAACCCGTGGCAGGTTAGTGGAGCGCCCATTTCTGCGAACAAGTAACCCCGAAATCCAACGAGTTTTGAGCCCTAGGCCTTCTGTACCGTTGAGAATCCCCCGCTTATGTGATGTCTACCGAAGGGTCCCCGATTGAATCTCAGGCCCATATGGGAGGGGTGCCCTCAAGTTCCATTCAAAGTAGCGAACGGGTTGCCCAACACATTAAGCACTTTGACCCTTGACAAAAACCACCTTAATTGAGGATTCCACCCCCACATTTGTGAACACAGTGCTGTTTTGGGCTTCAATACCAGTTGAACCTTCACTTGGCTCACTCATCCACAAGCGAGGCACTGGTTCGCACTCCTGCTTGCAGATGTGCAGTCTTGCTAACCATACGTCTCGAGCTTGTCGGCTGTCAGGTTCTCCGACCTAAATTTGCTTCGTTCTGAGATTCGCCGCACGCTGAAGTCCCATTGGAGATACGCAGACACTCTGTTGACCTTTTTTCTGATCCATTCTGAGCCTTTGTATCAAATACCTGCTGACAAGATGTCCTTGAAGGATCCCAACTCTTTTTTGCTTTGGATTTTCATCTCACGCTTTGGGAGGGCACGGACGATGCTGGGTTTCGGGACCCCCACTTGCCGTGGTTTTGAAACTCTCCCAGCTCTCCCCTCCCTCCCCCCCCTCCCCCCTCCCCCATCTCTCCCTTCATCTCTCCCTTCAAGTGCCGAAGTCACAGAAACTCGGGTTATGCCCCCCCCGTGCCAAGAGCATGCGGGGTCTTCCAGTTTGGACAGGAGTACGCGATGCGGCAAGAGATCCAGCCGCCTCCTCGGGCGAGTTGACGAAAACATCTTTTTGCGCCCGGAGTGGGAAGAAAGGTGCATGCCCTTTTCCCCCACATTTGGTAGGCGCCCCTCGACTTTTTGGTGGGACGCTTTGCTTTTGGCCGTCTTCTCTTTAGCTAACTTCCTGGACTTTTTCCCTTTTGGGAAGAGTGGCGAACATATTTTTTTCCAACTCACACAGGATTTGATTATAAACGTATCTAAAATGCTCCCCCAGCAATGGTGGATCAGTTGTGGATTATTTGGGGCCAAGTTCCTTTTGAGACAAAATGCAGAGATAAGCTATCAAGGGTGAGACGGGGGAGCAGGGGATTTCGATCCCCGGAATCACCGACTTATGGTACCAAGTTTTGGGGGGAACAGATGAAGTTGTGAAGCCTTACTCCTGGCCCAAAAGGGTCCCTCAGGGGTTGGTTCTTCCTGCCGCGTACCCACTTTGCTTGTTTCAAGGGCTGCCTTCTTGAGAATGTTGCAAAGGTCTCCAATAAAGTCGACTCATCTTGCCTACTCCCAAAAATATCATTGGAAACAAGGTCAATACTGTGGATGGTTGCGAAATCCGTTTCGCGCCAACATTCAGAAACCCTGAAATGATTCGATTCCCCAACGCAAATACCAACAAACGTTCTGGTTTCAACCATGGTGTCATTTCATGGTGCGAAACGGATTTTGCAACCATCCACAGTAGGAGCATCATCTTCCAAAGGTTTGCGTCAAGGGGAACCCTTGACATGGGTAGTTTCCTTTTGGTGTTATTTGTTTTCTTCGCTGTTCCACAAGGGCTCGTCTTTTGCTCGAGCAGACGCACCATGCTGAGGTCTGGCTGGCTTGGGTTCAACCCCAGCGTTCGTGTTCAGATGCTACTCAAAACGGTTGTCTTGAAATTTACCTGCAACATGAACAGCAGGGGTTACATACCTTTCTTGCAGCCATTGCAGCCTTGTGGTAAGGAAATCTTGCCTACCTTTGCCAAGCCTTTCCGCAAACCTTTGAGTTACCCGGGTTGGTTTACTGGTGTGCGCCGGTCGGCAACGCGAACCGCCCACCGGGTTGACCGCGCCTGGGTTCTAAGGGAGAAGAAGCTGAAGGCAACCGTGGCGCAGGCCTTGCCGGAGGGTTGGGTTGACCATTTTGAGGGGGCGGGAAATCCACTTAAACCGCCGTTTCCTGGTCAATTTTGAGGATGTCCCTTGAATGGACCGAGAATTTGGATGGGTTGACCGGCTTAGTAATAGGTTATACGGTTGATTAAGAGGGGGGGTGTCCTACTCAAGGTGAGCTCTTGTCATGGTTACCTGGGCTGCTCAACGGTACTCCGTAATTGTTTACCTCGGGTTGCGCTAGGGGTCCCCTTCGTGGCTTCCCTATAGGGATTATGGATCAGGATTGGCCACCCCTCCATGTTGAACAGCCCAGGTTACCTGGCTGAGCATCCAGGAGTAGGTCTTTCGTGATATGCGTTGGTTGTCCTGCAACCCAGGCCTGGGGGCAACGAGGGCTGTTGTCTGGACGTGGAAGGAAGTCTGGAGTCGTTTTTTTTTTGAAGGGGGGGTGGGTGCAAGGTTTGCAGTTCTGAGCCCCTTATGTGGATGGACCAGTTGGGGGTTTGTCAACCGGTATTCATGCGTCTCAAAACGCATCTCAACTGGTGGTTTTTGTGGAGTTTGGTACCCATCCACATGGGCCGCGTTTTCCCTTTTGTTTTGATCCCCCGGGTTGGGCGGGTTTGAAGGCACTCGTGGCTCTGGATTTGGCCGATTTCCCGGTTTGGCCGTTCTTTGAATCGGAACCCAACCGGAGAACCGAAGCATGGGGACCCGGTCCGACTCAAAAGCAACCAGACGAGACTCCCGTAGGGCTCCTCCAGCCCATCGGCGCTTAAGCGGCTCCATGATGCGGAGGCACGCGGAGCCGCCGAAACGGAGTGCCAGCGTTTTTGGCCGCTATTTGAAAGGACGCCGAGAGGAAAAAGACAGCATTTTGGGGGAAACAAGCACCCACTGGTTTTTGCACGAACGGGTTCTGTCTTTCGTGGTTTGAACAGGGGTCCAGTGTTTTCCATACTCTCAAGCCCCCCAAATACCCAGACACACACACACACACACACATTCCAGCCACTCCGTTTTTCTCTCAACCTACGGCGTAGGGCTCAACTTGAGGCTTACCTCTTTTGGGGGGGTCGTTACCTCTACCCTCCAGTCATACAAGGCCGCGAGGATCGATCCTGTTCCTCCGGGGCTCGATCGATCTGGCACGGCTGAGGTTTTAGTTTCATGCAGCGAAATGGATGTGTCTCAAAGCTCCGACTCCCCCCACATAGGCACCTAGTGCTATGCATTCAGCAACCAGGATGGTAGGCCGGCTTACCTTGCGCTTGCAGGCAGGCCACTATAGGTCACCCTTTGAAGGGCTTCTCATCTCTAAGTTTCAATGTCGGATAGCGAATAATCACAGGGGAGGTAAATCAGCCCCACCCTGAAAAGCAAAAGGGGGAGGATGTGTTTTTCCGGTGGGACATGTATGGCTGCCCGTTCGGGGGTGAGAAAAACACGATCCCAAGCCCTGTCAATACTAAGCTAATACCAAACTAAAACGCAGTACTAAACCAATACTAACTAAGACAAAGCCAATACCAAGCCAATCCTGAGCCAGCAAAAGCACCGAGGCCCCAAAGAGCCAAACTCTTTATGAGACCCTTGACTAAAGCGGGAAAGCCGCAAACAGTTCCTTAACAGAAAGGGGGCGGAAATGGAGAACATACAATTTTCTGAGCCATTCCCGAGGAATACTACACAAATATTACACCAATTCTGAAGACTACTGCACCAGTACAAAGGAATACTAAGCCAATACTACACCAATTCTAAGCAGTACTGGGCCAGCTCACAGGCACAGTCAACCAATTCTAAACCAGTACTAAGCAGAGAGCACCGAAGAGGACCAAAGAGGAATGAGTTGCGGAGGGACTACTTGAGAAGGCCCAACCCTGACCCCGAATTGGTTTTAGGCTTTCCTATTGACTTCCCAATTTGTTTGAGCGCGGAGGGCAACCATTTATACATGCTATTCACTACACAGCATGACCATGCATTTCGCCTGGTTGCGCCTTGCAAAATCCGGACCAGCAAAACCTTCATCAGGAGATAATCGTAGCCATTTGTAGGTGCAGCCTTGGTGGGTTTTGGGTAGACTCTTTTTAAATACCAGGTTTTGATTGTGACTCAAGTGGGTATGCGTCAAAATTAAGCCTAAGCTTGCGTGCCAGTGACTGCCAAGGGTGGCAGTGACTGTAAGGGGTGGGGACGGATCGCTAAGAGGATGACAGTTTACCCACAAAAAGCGGGCTTGCATTTAATGAGGGTGGCCAAGAAAACCAGCCAGGCGAGGTTTGGATAATGCTCATCAAAATCGCGCACTTGAGGGAACCCCCCCCAAAAAATCCCACCACTCAGAGGATTGGCTTCCGTTCTCACCGCGGCTCGTCGCCTCAGCGGCCCTCGCGAGGTGAACGTGAACGAAGGCCTCCGCGCTGTGCGTCGATATGAGGAGGACGCACAGGCCGCGAGGAGAGAGGCGGCAGGAATTCGCCCGGTGCTCGGCTTTTCGGTGGATGTGGGAAGGCGGAAGGTGATGGTGTTTCCATTCGACCTTTATTTTTTGTTTTTTAAACATATATATATATATATGTATATAAAATAGTTGTAGTTATTTTAAAGGGAAGCCAAAACGAAGACCAACATGTTTCGTGGGGTGCCCCGAACAAAAACAAAGCCAAGTGCACTTTCCAACTTTCATGGACGCACTTGGGAAGGCCATTTTGGAATTAGGGACCAGAGTCCTGTTTTCAGGGCCCATCCCCCAACTTCTTGTTTACCGGTGTCCCACTCTAGAGGGACTCTTCACAAGAGAAACACCCCTCCCGTTTTGGGCTTTCAAAGACGCCAAAGGAAAGCAACGCATGTTGGGAATTCCGAAAGGAGACAACTCCATACGTCCTTCGCAGTTTCACATCACCTGGGCCAGAGCGAAAACCGTTGTCACAAACACCCTCAATGATTGGTGGACAACTTGCTGAAGGGG
The DNA here is from genome assembly GCA_963377175.1 of Effrenium voratum. Lineage (NCBI taxonomy): Eukaryota > Dinophyceae > Suessiales > Symbiodiniaceae > Effrenium > Effrenium voratum. The sequence goes on along the minus strand of CAUJNA010002491.1, from coordinate 851,392 downwards.
GAATCGCGACTTATCTTGCAGACCTACGCACACAAGTCGTTGGGAAAATGCTCGATGTTACGAACATGAGACACACACATATATGTATATATATATATATATGTATATATATATGTACATATATATATGTATATATGTGTATATGTATATATGTATATATGTACATGCACACTGTTGTATGTTGAGGGTGCCCGAGCCAAAGGAAAACCAGGCATGTGGCCTGTTCGGGTTTGTCTCGACGGAGATAGAAAAGCAAGGGAACCTTGCATCAACTCCTGAGTTAGAAGGCTTGCCCTCCACCAAACATGGACAGCAGCGGTCGATTTGCGTGTTTCCGGCCATCTTCCGGAAGACAAGTGGAGCAGAACCCAAGATATACTCTCCCGTCCAAAAATATAGAACCTGATATGGGGGTGCACGACCATTTCGCTCTAGATGGCATTTTCATGGTTGGTTCCATGTTAGCATGTTGTCTTCCATTTGCTTAATGATATATTTTCCCCCGTTGGTTTTAAAGGGAATCTATCACTACTGCAAATCAACCTTCCATGTGCTTAGGAATATATGTTGTTGTATTTTCCCCTGGTTTTACAGGGAATCTATCACTACTGGACATGTTTTTGTTTTTTACAAAACATGTTCCAGGGGTCTTATGTGTGAGACGTGCCCCGCTCCTTCACCTTGGATACGAGGCGCCAACGCCTCGTGGTACGACGAGGCGGAGGCTGCAGCGGCGGCCCATGCCCTGCAGCCTGGCAAGGAATCCACCGGAGGGTTCGTCCGCAGAGGCGCCCTTTTTTTTTTCTCTCTTTTTTGGCAGGGTAGATAGCCTCCCACCGATCAGCATGGAACCGTTCGACGTTGGGGGGGTCCTGGTTTGGACCATTTTGGTCCCTGTCAGGTTTCATGTTAATTGGTGGCAGGGTAGATGGCCCTGGTCGACCTGGTTGTTTCAGAATCTACCAGGGATTTTTTCCCAAAATCGTCCGTCTATTTCCTCTGTTTCCCAACAGCTGAAGGCTATGGGGTCCAATGGTGTGCTGTTTATGTTAGTTTGGTTAGAATTGATGGCACTTGCTTGGATTGGTTCTATTCTATTTATCAGGGCCTTCCATTTTTGCACAAGGTCGCCTATGTTTATGGGGTCTGCAAAGAAGCTCTGGAGCAGCCCGGCGCAACTTTAAGGTAGGGTTCCGGACAGTTTTCGGGGGTTTAAGGAACCAGGAACCATCAGGAATCAAAAGGGAACAAAAACCAAAGGAACCAACGGGGGCCAAAAAGGGACCTCAAGCGCAATCATTGAACCCCCAAAGCCCCATCCTTTGGGTTGCAGATCCTTGCGGTTCCATGTTCAGGTCCAGTTCCTTCCATATGAGTAAAAGGAAGCCTGGCAACGCCAAAAGGCGACTGGCAACGTGCACCAATGTTCCACCAGATGTGGGCAATCCGAAGAGGACGGTGCACCGCACAAGGGTCACAGCAAGACGTGTGAGATTTTGTGGAGGTGCCCTTTTCAGCTTGTCTGAAAGGGAAAGCCGAAGAACAACCACCTCTTTTATGGGGATCTCCGTGTTGAGCCAGTCTCATTTGGAAGCGCCCATTGGAGAACTTGTAGCTGCTTTGAGCACCACCTGTCTAGCGATGTCGGCATAGAACTCAGCATGGGAGTGCATGCTTGATATAGACGCCCAAGGTAGAGTGTCCTCAGAGCTGTCCTGCGGGACTTGCGCTCTTAATCATAGATGCTGACGGAAGGGTTTTGGAAGGCGACGGTCTGGCAAGCGCCTAAAATACTTGCATTGTTGGCACAGAGACCCTCAGCATGTTCCTTGTGGGGGGGAGTCTCCGACACCTGAGGGTTCTTTTGGTTTCGATCTCTGGGGGTTCTTTGGGGAGCTGTGGATCAACTTGGAGTACGTGGGAACGGGCGGAAATCTAAGGTGATTCCTTTGTAGAAATTAGTCCTCATGGCACCATCTAAAAGAAGGGAGTCGGTTGAGAAAACTGAATTCCCCTTCAGTTGACTCTCTGCTTTCATGTCCCGGGGAAACATCAAGGCACATTTTGTCTGAACGGGTTGAACTGGTTGGTTGTCCTTCCCTTTTTGGACATCCTAAAACAGCCATAAACCAACCCACCCTGATCCGACCCTAACCCCTCAAGCCAAAACCTGTCAGGTAACCCTTAGTTGGGGCTTTGGATGGGATTTGAGTCCCTTTCAGGTACGCAGCACTTCCTGAAGGCGTAGTGCCTCCACCACTGCCAGCGCTGCCCTAAGCGAAGCGCCAAAGCCGCTTCGCGCCGCTCCAAGGGGAGGCTCCCGAAAACCCGCTCTCGGCGGCGAAGAAAAAAGGCTCCGAGGGTCCGAGAGGAATGGGTCCGGGCATCGGGAGAAGCAGTGGCCATCGGAAATTTGGAGAGTCCACTCGCCGCCTTTTTTTCGCATCCGAAGGTCGGATCGATCCCTTTTGTCACCGCGGGCCCCCAACGAACGCGGGGGATGTTGGGACTTCTCTCCGGTGGGCGTTTCGTTTGTTTTTCGCAAGACGTGAGCGAGCGGAAGTGCCAACATGGCTCTCGATTGGGAGACCTGGAATCGACTCATCCTGTCCTTGTCAGCCCTTCCGACCTTTGCGGCACGTGGGACGGAAACCAGCTCCAAACATGACATACTGTGGATGGACAAAATCCTGCATCACTTTGAAACCATGGGACACCATTGTTTCTTAGTCCATCGTAGGACCTGGCCCAAGCATACGTGGGCAAAAGTTGGACCTCGCGCATTTGTTGTTCTCCCTCCAAGCCTTCCTTGCTGGTTGACCTGATTTGAGTCTGAGAACATGGCGCAGGGCACACGGAAGGAGCTTGCTTCTTGGAAGGAGGCCCAAACCCGAAAACATCCGTGGGTGCGGATCTCCGCTTTAGACCACTTTAGCGGGTTCTGATTACGACTCATGTGGGGATGGCGCACTTGTCCGATCCTCGCATGGCCCACAGCAGGGGCGACTATCTCTGGTCGCAGCAGCGGAAGCACCAAGCCAGACTTCCCGATGTGACCTGCAGATGGTTGAAGCGCTCCAGATAGACCGAGCTGAGACACATTCTCTCCATTCTATGCTCAAGTTGCAAGATCGCACAAGATCAGGACAGACCATCATCCGTGTTCTTCGCATCCGTTTGGCGCCCATTTGGGTATGGGTCAAAATTAAACCGCGGGGGACAGGTAGTCCATGTTTCCACTTACCAGGGTTCTTCGGAGTGGCCAAATTTCTGACCCAGAGCCATATTTCTCAGGCAACCCCTACAGTACTGGACAGTACTTGGTGATTTTTCGAGCGGTTTGGGGACTTGAACCCTGGCTTTTTGCAGCGGGCCCATTTCCTCGGGAGAAAAAGCCCACGGGACTTTGTGAGGTGGGCGAACCCTGGCTTTTTGTAGAGGGCCTTATTTGTTGGGGGAAAAAAAACAAAAAAACACGGGACTTTGCAAGGGCCCACCCCACCGGAGATCTGAGCCGCGAGCCGTCGATTCGCGATGGCATGGCCCCTGGAGCGCGAGACGCTGGGGGATCTGCTCTTCCGGCCGCTGGGAGCTAGCTGGCGGTGGGACGGGCGTCTTGTTTCTCCCTTCGCACCACGAAATGGCGGTGGTCAACACCGTTTTGGGATCCCATTGGTGAACTCACCACCCATTCTAGGACCTATTTTGGTTGGGATTGTGGGGCTGTGGGCTGTGGGGACTCGAGTTTTCCCTTCACGACATGAAAGAAATGGGAAGGAAGCCGCGTTTTTTTCCCTTTTTTTTCTCGTGGAATCGAGTCAGAGGGTTTCTGAACGCTGCGAAAGGGACCGCCGCTGCAATTTTTCATTTCGGGGGTTTCGCCACCAACAGGTGTGCCCATGGGAGTCTGAGTGGACGGGTTTTTGGTGCCCACCTGTGACCTGTGCGGAGGCGAGAGAGACCCGAGAGCAGAACCCCAGGTGGGTAGGTGGGGTCTTCTCCATCTGCGCGGGGCAAAAAGATGAGGCAGAATCTGAGCTCAGTACTTTGGTATACCCTTCGCTTGGCCCAAGGAAACGCGGGATCTTTTCTTCATTTTGGTTTTTCATTTGGGCTCAACATCAAGGATCGCCCAAAGGTTCCTTGCGATGCTCCTCGAATCATGAAGGATGGTTGGGAGGGACCTCCCCAAGCTGGACACCAATGCCCACCTAACGAGCTTTTAGTCGGGGTTTGGAGCCGTTACGGAGCAGGGAGCCTTGCGGAGCTACCAGGTTTCATAGTCGATGGTTTTAACCAGGTGCCCCGCTCCTTTTGAACTTTCGGTGCAGGGAACACGTATGTGCCACCCAGAAAGCGTCTAGATCTACTTGTATACCCCTGACAACAAGTTGGCACCCTTGAGCGTTTTAAGGTGAAAGCCCAAATTTGCCCCCTAACGTGATCAGGGGAACCCTTGTCGTTTTCGGCGGCTTTGTCGTTTGAGTTGTTTGACGTTTTTCGCTTTGTGCTTGTGCTGATGTTTACTGGGCTGCAAAGAAAAGGCCGTTCTTTGAAGTGAGTACCTCTATGGCTATTTGGTTGGATCTTTGGACTTTGGCTTTTTGGGAAGCCGGGGATTTTCTATTGGACCCACGGAAAGTCGAACTTCTTGGAGGGGTCAAGAACAACCAAGGTACATGGGGATTTTTGCCGAGGCGTGACTTAGGAGTGACTTCTTGGAATCGGCTACATGGGGGAACACATGGTCACAGAGATAAAGGAGTGACGTAGGCATGACTTTGTCGTTTGCCTGTATTTGTCAACATTGGGGACCCCCCCCGAAATGGGTAGTTCTCCGGTTGGTTTTCCGTTCAACGCCACGCCAACATAAACCACTTCGTGGACCTCCGAAAAATCCGCTCGGAGGTCGCGAGTGTGTGGCGTTGGTTGCATGGTGACACCAGGGAAACCCGAGCATCTTCCCCCAACTGGGCACCAGTTTTTATTTGTGGTTGAAAGGGACACCAAGAGACAGGAAAATCAGACGTTTCGTGCAGTTTTCGCATTTTGAAGCAATGGCTTGAGTTGGGAGCTTAGGCACCGGCATGCGGTGGCTGCCCTGCGGGCCTCCCTGCATGATGAGCTGGAGGCTAGAGCGATTCCGCCGATGTCCTCGAGCGATTCCACGGATTCCAGATTGGCTTGCTGGTGCTCAGTGGATGAACCCAGGGGGGCTTGAAATCCCCTTAAAGGAAACCATGAAGGATTGTTTCTGGGGGTCATTCCATTTCTCATTCCCCGCTGAGCACCAGCAAGTTTGGGGACAATGCGAGAGTGATGGGGTCTTTTGCCTTAGCTTGGCGCCGGCCTGAAAAAAGAACTCCCTTGATGACGTAGGTCCGTTTGGGGATCCAATTCTTTGTTAACCATTGTTCTTAACCATTGTAGATTTGGACATTATTGTCAGATTTGCGGGAAAAAGGAACAAGGGAAGCACGGGAAACAAGGGAACCGGCAACCTTTACCGCAAATTGCCCATTCATCCAACGCTCACGAAAGTGGACAGGGCTTCCCCGAAGAACGTGGGCCTCACTTTGGACCATGGGTATGGGTCAAAATAAAACCACAAATAAACCACGGGTAGTAGCCCTTGGTTCCATGGTTTCATTTTGGGTACTTGTTTTTGGACCCACAGCCTCATCACAAACGCTTGGACTGCGTCCATTTTAGTGTGACGTCCTCAACATCTTGTTTTCTAAGCGGTGGGTTGAAGGGTTTCTCAGCCCCAAAACATATCTTTAGAACCCCTCAACATGTCTACTCTCAAGACTCTGAGACAATCATGCCCTCAACATGTTTACTCTTAAGATTTGAGACCTCCCGAAAAAGAAGAAGAAAAAGAGACACATGTTCACAACAGCATCCTCAAAAGTGGCCTCTAGGTTCGGGGTTTGGTTGAACCCAATCCGCAACCAGAGGTCTACCTGTCTACCCATGTTGAAGCCTTTCGATCGCGGCTTCGCGATCGGTAGGCTCAGCCTGCAGATGAGGTCTGGCTGCTGCGCTACGTGTTGAGCTTCCAGGACACAACCCACAAGCGCCCAGTTATTATTTATATAGTTATTCCTATTTGTTTTTTATTTGTTTGATTATTTGCTTTATTTCATATTTTGTGTTCCTGCTTTACTTTCTTTTGTTTGCTTCGTTTCCCCCCCCTATACTTATTTGCTTTTTGTTTGTTTGCTTCATTAATTTTATTGATGGATTGATTTATTTCTGTATTTGTTCTTATATTTTGTTCTTAAGGGGGGGGGCTGCTCCGTCTGAGGGTGTCATTGTCTTGTGGGTGCCCTTTTTGGGATTGGTTCAAAGGAGCACCAATGGACAACCACCCCTGTTTGGGGTGCCCTCAGAAAAGATCCACAGCCAAAGGGCAACTCATAGGTCCCGGTTGCTTGGTGCTTCTTGGGGGCGTGCCTTCTTTCAAGCGTACATGTTTTTCTTGTTTTTTTTTTGCCATGATTTGAAGGGAAGACAAGAAGGACGACCGAGCTCCATGTTTGGGTCCCTCCCTGTATTGACCCCCCCCCATCATGCGGCTGTGGATTTTTGATCCCCGAAGTCTGATGTCAAGGGGCCCTTTTTCGTCCAGGGTGAGCTTGTAGGGTTTGCAAATTCTGTGGGGGGTATGGGCGTCAAGAATTAGAATGTGGGGAACTTTGAAACCTAAGTAAGTGATCATAGGAGAGTCACGTGTGTAATTGCCTGGGCCCTTGTGCTGCCCCTCTTGGTAACGGATTTCGAGCCCCCGAAATTCCTCTTTCTTGAGCCGACTTGCTGTGTGTGTGTGTGTGTTATACAATGCCCAAGGATTTTTCTCTGTCAACACAAAAATGGTATGTGCGCAAATAGAGGATGCCCCAAAGGGGCACCCTCAAACGCAGGCGCCCATTTTTAGCCCCGAAACTGTCCTTCGAGGACGAGCCGCAGACTGCAGCCGCGTCGGCGGCCAAGGCAGCCCTGGCGTGGCGCAAGGCGCGCGACGTCCGGGGACGAACTGGGACGTGTCGTCGGGAGCGGTTTTCTCGAGCCGTTTCTTCATTTGCTTAGGAACATTTGTATTTTCCCCTTGTTGGTTTTGAAGGGAATTGATGTCACTACTGGACATCTTGTTATTTTTCACATTTTTTTCCAGGAGACTTAAGCAAACGGAAGACTTCCCTTATTGGAAGCTCAAAAAGCGGCGATCGTTTCAATGGACACCAGTAAGCTGCAGGGGAAATCCGATAACCCCTGACTTGGGCGTGTCTTCTGTAGGATTCGGACCCCGAAAATGGCCTCGGGTTTTCCTTTTCGTAAAAAGCAAAACAACACATGCAGTGCATAAGCAAGACGCGGCACATGGATGTGTCTTTCTTTGTTTCTTGGTACTTTTGCAGAATTGAAAATCAAAGTGGTTGGCCAGCAGTGGCGCCCCTAAACTACTTCTTTTTTTGTGTCTTCTGGGCTGAAGTCTCATATGTCGCCCATGGGGCCCAGAGTGACGATTCGTCCAAACTAAAGCACACCTGGGATGAAATTCCCGTGTTGTGGCACATGGGCTGAGGAAGGGGTGCCATGCCTCTGAAGAGCGGACTTGTGAGGATGTCACGTGGACCCAGCCCTGTCCCAGTCCAAAGATCCGATTCAGGCCCTCAAAACCTTTGCAGGAACACGCGGGCTTGGTGGCAGCGGCAGCAGCACGGCAGGCGTGACCCCGATCCATCAACCGGAGGGTTGCACCGAGCTGAGAGAAACACGCAGTAGAAACTGGATTGGTTCACATGGCACATGGCACTCGCCTTCTGCAAGGGTCTTTGGACCAAGGACTCCTAATTCAATCCCTTTCCCAGAAAACAAGAATGATAAGACAAGACAAACACGTCCCCTGGGGAAACATATTAGGGAGCCCCAGTTCCTCTTTGGTCCACTTCGGTCCACTTTGGTCCTTTTTGGTCCTCTTTCTCTTCCCCCTTGTTAATGGGCTGAGAAATCGCTAGTGTGGCAGTGGCATTGGCTTATACATGGCCCACTGTGAATTTCGTCTTGGCGACTTTGGAGTTTGGAAGCGCATCTCTTTTTGAACGATGAAGGGACCCCGTTCAAAGGTTTGTGTTATTCTTTTTCGGGGGCTCACACTCTGACTTCTTTTTTCAACAAAGGTGTCAAAAGCTGGGGTCCCTGCTTGCACGTTGCTTCGCTTTCACCCCAGAAGTGGAGCCGGAGAAACGGCGATCGAGTAAGCAGACCCCACGGGTTCCGGTAGACAGGTGCGCGAAAAGGGGTGTGTCTTGTTCTAGGAATTGGACCGGGTCCCCAAGATTCAACCAAAAGAAGAGGCACCCTCACAAAAGGACACACCCGTATGGGTCCTCTTGTTCTACTGAAACCAGGACCAGCTCTTTACCATGGGAAGGGTCTATGAAGCAGCCTGAGCATGATTGGCCAGGGAAAAGTGTGCTGTTCAGTGATGATGGCAATCGGGATGAGATGTGAACATTGGCTGCAGGATGACACGAGAATGAACGCTTGGTTGCTGACTCCTGTGATGAGTCAGTTGAAGGATCGATAGGTCTGAGCGGCGAGGTTGAAAGTTTGGACCATGGACAGGAGGAGCTTGAATTGTGTCTTGGTTATGTAGAGATACAAAAGATATTTGTATCCAGCGACCGCTAATGTTGGAGCAATGTGTGATGATGGCCCCATAAGGCATGTAGGCATGTAGCATGTGAATGTAAGTGAATGTTCGGATGTTTGGAGATAGCAGCCTGCAGGATGACACACGAGAATGAACGCTTGGTTGCTGACTCCTGTGATGAGTCAGTTGAAGGATCGATAGGTCTGAGCGGCGAGGTTGAAAGTTTGGACCATGGACAGGAGGAGCTTGAATTGTGTCTTGGTTATGTAGAGATACAAAAGATATTTGTATCCAGCGACCGCTAATGTTGGAGCAATGTGTGATGATGGCCCCATAAGGCATGTAGGCATGTAGCATGTGAATGTAAGTGAATGTTCGGATGTTTGGAGATGGCAGCTGCAGGATGACACACGAGAATGAACGCTTGGTTGCTGACTCCTGTGATGAGTCAGCTGAAGGATCGATAGGTCTGAGCGGCGAGGTTGAAAGTTTGGACCATGGACAGAAGGAGTTTGAATTGTGTCTTGGTTATGTAAAGATACACAAAAAAAATCGTATCCCGCGACCGCTAATGCTGGAGCAATGTGTGATGATGGTCCCATAAGGCATGTAGGCATGTAGCATGTGGATGTAAGTGAATGTTCAGATGTTTGGAGATGGCAGCCGCAGGATGACACACGAGAATGAACGCTTGGTTGCTGACTCCTGTGATGAGTCAGCTGAAGGATCGATAGGTCTGAGCGGCGAGGTTGACAGTTTGGACCATGGACAGGAGGAGTTTGAATCGTGTCTTGGTTATGTAAAGATACAAAATAACTTTGTATCCCGCGAGCGCTAATTTTGGAGCAATGTGTGATGATGGTCCCATAAGGCATGTAGGCATGTAGCATGTGGATGTAAGTGAATGTTCGGATGTTTGGAGATGGCAGCTGCAGGATGACACACGAGAATGAACGCTTGGTTGCTGACTTCCGTGATGAGTCAGCTGAAGGATCGATAGGCCTGAGCGGCGAGGTTCTTCCGAGCGGCTTTGTGGGCAGGAGTTGATTGAGGTTTTGCTGCATGTACGTGGGTGGCTTGTTTCTGAGTGTAGGATGTGCGTGGTATCGGACTGAGGTTGGAGGTGACTTGTGCTTGGCTGGAAGGGATTTGGTGACAGCTCTGCCATTTGCCTGTTGCAGCTGTATTTCTGTCACAGGTCAGATGCACAGCCACACTTCTGGTGCAAAGTACTGGCTGCAGCTTCACATACCTGGAGCTACAGTTTTCAATGTTGTGCACACAATGTGGTGCGTGTGAGCTGCTTCTGTCGGAACCTGTTCTGATTGGCTGAACAAGCGCTGTTATTTTCCTGTTGCAGCCTTGCCTGCTGCAGCAGGAAAGATGCAACGCAAGACCAAGCGCGGGACCAGACGGCTGCAGCCAGATTCAGGTTTCAGCCAACTTCGGTGTGTGCAAAACCGCAATGAGTAGCCGGGAGCACTTCTGACGCGAGGTTTGGAAGAAGCCAAGTTGACAGTATCACGATCTCGTCGTGCTGCTTCAGGATGACACAAGAGAATGAACGCTTGGTTGCTGACTCCTGTGATGAGTCAGCTGAAGGATCGATAGGTCTGAGCGGCGAGGTTGATTTTTTTGACCATGGACAGGAGGAGTTTGTGGCTGAACGTTGGACGCCAGTTCTGCAAAGATTGTGTCTTGGTTATGAGACAAACGAGTAGAGATTCGCATCCAGAGACCGCTAATTTTGGAGCAATGTGTGATGCCAAAATGGCACCATATCGCATGCAACGCGTAGATGTGCGTGAATGTTTGGATGCTTGGATGTTTGGATGTTTGGAAATGGCATCGCAGCAGGATGACACACGAGAATGAACGCTTGGTTGCTGACTCCTGTGATGAGGCAGCTGAAGGATCGATAGGCCTGAGCGGCGAGGTTTTGCCGAGCGGCTTTCCTGGGCGGGAGTTGATTGAGGTTGTGCTGCATGTACGTGGGTGGCTTGTTTCTGAGTGTAGGATGTGCGTGGTATCGGACTGAGGTTGGAGGTGACTTGTGCTTGGCTGGAAGGGATTTGGTGACAGCTCTGCCTTTTGCCTGTTGCAGCTGGATTTCTGTCACAGGTCAGATGCAGAGCCACACTGCTGGTGCAAAGTACTGGCTGCAGCTTCACATACATGAAGCTACAGTTTTCAATGTTGTGCACATAATGTGTTGCGTGTCAGCTGCTTCTGTCGGAACATGTTCTGATGGACTGAACAAGCGCTGTTATTTACCTGTTGCAGCCTTGCCTGCTGCAGCAGGAAAGATGCAACGCAAGACCAAGCGCGGGACCAGACGGCTGCAGCCAGATTCAGGTTTCAGCCAACTTCGGTCCGTGCAACACCGCAAGGAGTACCGGGAGCACTTCTGACGCGAGGGTTGGAAGAAGCCAAGTTGACACTATCACGATCTCGTCGTGCTGCTTCAGGATGACACCAGAGAATGAACGCTTGGTTGCTGACTCCTGTGATGAGTCAGCTGAAGGATCGATAGGTCTGAGCGGCGAGGTTGATTTTTTTGACCATGGACAGGAGGAGTTTGTGGCTGAATGGTTGACACCAGATTTGCAAAGATTGTGTCTTGGCTACGACACAATATAGAAGATAGTTGTATCCAGAGTTCACTGATATTGGAGCTATGTGTTGTGCGAAGATGGCACCAGCACGTGGATGTAAGTGAATGTTTGGATGTTGGAAATGGCATCAGCAGGATGACACAAGAGAATGAACGCTTGGTTGCTGACTACTGTGATGAGTCAGCTGAAGGATCGATAGGTCTGAGCGATGAGACAATATAGAAGAGATTCGCATCCAGAGACCGCTAATTTTGGAGCAATGTGTGATGCGAAAATGGCACCATATGGCATGTAACACGTAGATGTACGTGAATGTTGGAATGTTTGGATGTTTGGAGATGGTTGCAGCTGCAGGATGATATCAGAGAATGAACGCTTGGTTGCTGATTCTTTTGATGAGTCAGCTGAAGGATTGATAGGTCTGAGCGGCGAGGTTGAAATTTTGGACCAGTTCTGCAAAGATTGTGTCTTGGTTCTGAGACAACATACTCGAGATCCGCTAATTTTGTAGCAATGTGTGATGCGAAAATGGCACCATATGGCATGTAGCACGTGGATGTAGGTGAATGTTTGGATGTTTGGAGATGGTTGCAGCTGCAGGATGATATAAGAGAATGAACGCTTGGTTGCTGACTCCTGTGATGAGTCAGCTGAAGGATCGATAGGCCTGAGCGGCAAGGTTTTGCCGAGCGGCTTTCCTGCGCAGGAGTTGATTGAGGTTGTGCTGCCTGCACGTGGGTGGCTTGTTTCTGAGCGTAGGATGTGCGTGCTATTGGACTGAGGTTGGAGGTGACTTGTGCTTAGCTGGAAAGGATTTGGTGACAGCTTTGCCATTTGCCTGTTGCAGTAGGATTTCTGTCACAGGTCAGATGCAGAGCCACACTGCTGGTGCAAAGTACTGGCTGCAGCTTCACATACCTGGAGCTACAGTTTTCAATGTTGTGCACACAATGTGTTGCGTGTCAGCTACTTCTGTCGGAGTATGTTCTGATTGGCTGAACATGCGCTGTTATTTTCCTGTTGCAGCCTTGCCTGCTGCAGCAGGAAAGATGCAACGCAAGACCAAGCGCGGGACCAGACGGCTGCAGCCAGATTCAGGTTTCAGCCAACTTCGGTGTGTGCAAAACCGCAATGAGTAGCCGGGAGCACTTCTGACGTGAGGTTTGGAAGAAGCCAAGTTGACAGTATCACGGTTGGCAATGCATCCACGTGTTTGGCCTATTTACTTGTCCGTTGTTTGAGCTGGCACACCCTTCAGGATGACACCAGAGAATGAACGCTTGGTTGCTGACTCCTGTGATGAGTCAGTTGAAGGATCGATAGGTCTGAGCGGCGAGGTTTAATTTTTTGACCATGGACAGGAGGAGTTTGTGGCTGAATGGTTGACACCAGTTTTGCAAAGATTGTGTCTTGGCTACGAGACAATCTAGAAGATACTTGTATCCAGAGTTCGCTGATATTGGAGCCATGTGTTATGCGAAGATGGCACCATATGGCATGTAGCACGTGGATGTAAGTTAATGTTTGGACGTTTGGATGTTTGGAAATGGCCGGAGCAGGATGACACAAGAGAATGAACGCTTGGTTGCTGACTCCTGTGATGAGTCAGCTGAAGGATCGATAGGTCTGAGCGGCGAGGCTGAGTCTTTTCACCATGGAGAGGAGGAGTTAGTGGCTGAATGTCTGACACCAGTTCTGCAAAGATTGTGTCTTGGTCATGAGACAATATTGAGGTTATTTGTATCTAGAGACCGCTAATTTTGCAGGATGACACACGAGAATGAACGCTTGGTTGCTGTCTCGTGTGATAGCTGAAGGATCGATAGGCCTGAGCGGCGAGGTTTTTCCAAGCTGGGCAGGAGTTGATTGAGGTTGTGCTGCCTGCACGTGGGTGGCTTGTTTCTGAGCGTAGGATGTGCATGGTATTGGACTGAAGTTTGGCCTGACTTGTGCTTGGCTGTCGGGGATTTGGTGACAGCTCTGCCATTTGCCTGTTGCAGCTGGATTTCTGTCACAGGTCAGATGCAGAGCCACACTGCTGGTGCAAAGTACTGGCTGCAGCTTCACATACATGAAGCTACAGTTTTCAATGTTGTGCACACAATGTGTTGCGTGCCAGCTGCTTCTGTCGGAACATGTTCTGATTGACTGAACAAGCGCTGTTATTTACCTGTTGCAGCCTTGCCTGCTGCAGCAGGAAAGATGCAACGCAAGACCAAGCGCGGGACCAGACGGCTGCAGCCAGATTCAGGTTTCAGCCAACTTCGGTCCATGCAACACCGCAATGAGTAGCCGGGAGCACTTCTGACGCGAGGGTTGGAAGAAGCCAAGTTGACACTATCACGATCTCGTCGTGCTGCTTCAGGATGACAAAAGAGAATGAACGCTTGGTTGCTGACTCCTGTGATGAGTCAGCTGAAGGATCGATAGGTCTGAGCGGCGAGGTTGAAAGTTTGGACCATGGACAGGAGGAGTTTGATTTGTGTCTTGGTTATGTAAAGATACAAAATAAATTTGTATCCCGCGACCGCTTATTTTGGAGCAATGTGTGATGATGGTCCCACAAGGCATGTAGGCATGTAGCATGTGGATGTAAGTGAATGTTGGGATGTTTGGAGATGGTTGCAGCTGCAGGGTGATACACGAGAATGAACGCTTGGTTGCTGACTCCTGTGATGAGTCAGATGAAGGATCGATAGGTCTGAGCGGCGAGGTATTGCCAAGCGGCTTTCCTGGGCAGGAGTTGATTGAGGTTGTGCTGCCTGTATGTGGGTGGCTTGTTTCAGAGTGAAGGATGTGCATGGTATTGGACTGAAGTTGGGCCTGACTTGTGCTTGGCTGTCAGGGATTTGGTGACAGCTCTGCCATTTGCCTGTTGCAGCTGGATTTCTGTCACAGGTCAGATGCAGAGCCACACTGCTGGTGCAAAGTACTGGCTGCAGCTTCACATACATGAAGCTACAGTTTTCAATGTTGTGCACACAATGTGTTGCGTGTCAGCTGCTTCTGTCGGAACATGTTCTGTTTGGCTGCACAAGCGCTGTTATTTACCTGTTGCAGCCCTGCCTGCTGCGGCAGGAAAGATGCAACGCAAGACCAAGCGCGGGACCAGACGGCTGCAGCCAGATTCAGGTTTCAGCCAACTTCGGTCCGTGCAAAACCGCAATGAGTAGCCGGGAGCACTTCTGACGCGAGGTTTGGAAGAAGCCAAGTTGACACTATCACGATCTCGTCGTGCTGCTTCAGGATGACACCAGAGAATGAACGCTTGGTTGCTGACTCCTGTGATGAGTCAGCTGAAGGATCGATAGGTCTGAGCGGCGAGGTTGATTTTTTTGACCATGGACAGGAGGAGTTTGTGGCTGAATGGTTGACACCAGTTTTGCAAAGATTGTGTCTTGGCTACGAGACAATATAGAAGATAGTTGTATCCAGAGATCGCTGATATTGGAGCCATGTGTTACGCGAAGATGGCACCATACGGCATGCAACATGTGGGTGTAAGTGAATGTTTGGATGTTTTGAGATGGTTGCAGCTGCAGGATGATACAAGATAATGAACGCTTGGTTGCTGACTCCTGTGATGAGTCAGCTGAAGGATCGATAGGTCTGAGCGGCGAGGTTGAATTCTTCGACCATGGACAGGAGGAGTTTGTGGCTGAATGTCTGACACCGCTTCTGCAAAGATTGTGTCTTGGTCATGAGACAATATTGAGGTTATTTGTATCCAGAGACCGCTAATTTTGCGGGATGACACACGAGAACGAACGCTTGGTTGCTGTCTCGTGTGATGAGTCAGCTGAAGGATCGATAGGCCTGAGCGGCGAGGTTTTGCCGAGCGGCTTTCTGGGCAGGAGTTGATTGAGGTTGTGCTGCCTGTATGTGGGTGGCTTGTTTCAGAGTGTAGGATGTGCATGGTATTGGACTGAAGTTTGGCCTGACTTGTGCTTGGCTGTCAGGGATTTGGTGACAGCTCTGCCATTTGCCTGTTGCAGCTGGATTTCTGTCACAGGTCAGATGCAGAGCCACACTGCTGGTGCAAAGTACTGGCTGCAGCTTCACATACATGAAGCTACAGTTTTCAATGTTGTGCGCACAATGTGTTGCGTGTCAGCTGCTTCTGTCGGAACATGTTCTGATTGGCTGAACAAGCGCTGTTATTTACCTGTTGCAGCCTTGCCTGCTGCAGCAGGAAAGATGAACGCAAGACCAAGCGCGGGACCAGACGGCTGCAGCCAGATTCAGGTTTCAGCCAACTTCGGTCCGGGCAACACCGCAATGAGTAGCCGGGAGCACGTCTAACGCGAGGTTTGGAAGAAACCAAGTTGACAGTATCACGATCTCGTCGTGCTGGTTCAGGATGACACCAGAGAATGAACGCTTGGTTGCTGACTCCTGTGATGAGTCAGCTGAAGGATCGATAGGTCTGAGCGGCGAGGTTGATTTTTTTGACCATGGACAGGAGGAGTTTGTGTCTGAATGTTTGACACCAGTTTTGCAAAGATTGTGTCTTGGCTACGAGACAATATAGAAGATATTTGTATCCAGAGATCGCTGATATTGGAGCAATGTGCTGTGCGAAGATGGCACCATGCGGCATGTAGCGCGTGGGTGCAAGTGAATGTTTGGATGTTTTGAGATGGTTGCAGCTGCAGGATGATACAAGATAATGAACGCTTGGTTGCTGACTCCTGTGATGAGTCAGCTGAAGGATCGATAGGTCTGAGCGGCGAGGTTGAATTCTTGGACCATGGACAGGAGGAGTTTGTGGCTGAATGTCTGACACCGTTTCTGCAAAGATTGTGTCTTGGTCATGAGACAATATTGAGGTTATTTGTATCCAGAGACCGCTAATTTTGCAGGATGATACACGAGAATGAACGCTTGGTTGCTGACTCCTGTGATGAGTCAGATGAAGGATCGATAGGTCTGAGCGGCGAGGTATTGCCAAGCGGCTGTCGTGGGCAGGAGTTGATTGAGGTTGTGCTGCCTGTATGTGGGTGGCTTGTTTCAGAGTGCAGGATGTGCATGGTATTGGACTGAAGTTTGGCCTGACTTGTGCTTGGCTGTCAGGGATTTGGTGACAGCTCTGCCATTTGCTTGTTGCAGCTGGATTTCTGTCACAGGTCAGATGCAGAGCCACACTGCTGGTGCAAAGTACTGGCTGCAGCTTCACATACATGAAGCTACAGTTTTCAATGTTGTGCACACAATGTGGTGCGTGTCAGCTGCTTCTGTCGGAACATGTTCTGATTGGCTGAACAAGCGCTGTTATTTACCTGTTGCAGCCTTGCCTGCTGCAGCAGGAAAGATGCAACGCAAGACCAAGCGCGGGACCAGACGGCTGCAGCCAGATTCAGGTTTCAGCCAACTTCGGTCCGGGCAACACCGCAATGAGTAGCCGGGAGCACTTCTGACGCGAGGTTTGGAAGAAGCCAAGTTGACAGTATCACGATCTCGTCGTGCTGCTTCAGGATGACACCAGAGAATGAACGCTTGGTTGCTGACTCCTGTGATGAGTCAGCTGAAGGATCGATAGGTCTGAGGGCCAAGGTTGATTTTTTTGACCATGGACAGGAGGAGTTTGTGGCTAAATGGTTGACACCAGTTTTGCAAAGATTGTGTCTTGGCTACGAGACAATATAGAAGATAGTTGTATCCAGAGATCGCTGATATTGGAGCCATGTGTTACGCGAAGATGGCACCATACGGCATGCAGCATGTGGGTGTAAGTGAATGCTTGGATGTTTTGAGATGGTTGCAGCTGCAGGGTGATACACGAGAATGAACGCTTGGTTGCTGACTCCTGTGATGAGTCAGATGAAGGATCGATAGGTCTGAGCGGCGAGGTATTGCCAAGCGGCTTTCTTGGGCAGGAGTTGATTGAGGTTGTGCTGCCTGTATGTGGGTGGCTTGTTTCAGAGTGCAGGATGTGCATGGTATTGGACTGAAGTTTGGCCTGACTTGTGCTTGGCTGTCAGGGATTTGGTGACAGCTCTGCCATTTGCCTGTTGCAGCTGGATTTCTGTCACAGGTCAGATGCAGAGCCACACTGCTGGTGCAAAGTACTGGCTGCAGCTTCACATACATGAAGCTACAGTTTTCAATGTTGTGCACACAATGTGTTGCGTGTCAGCTGCTTCTGTCGGAACATGTTCTGATTGGCTGAACAAGCGCTGTTATTTACCTGTTGCAGCCTTGCCTGCTGCAGCAGGAAAGATGCAACGCAAGACCAAGCGCGGGACCAGACGGCTGCAGCCAGATTCAGGTTTCAGCCAACTTCGGTCCGGGCAACACCGCAATGAGTAGCCGGGAGCACTTCTGACGCGAGGTTTGGAAGAAACCAAGTTGACAGTATCACGATCTCGTCGTGCTGCTTCAGGATGACACCAGAGAATGAACGCTTGGTTGCTGACTCCTGTGATGAGTCAGCTGAAGGATCGATAGGTCTGAGCGGCGAGGTTTAATTTTTTGACCATGGACAGGAGGAGTTTGTGGCTGAATGTTTGACACCAGTTTTGCAACGATTGTATCTTGGCTACGAGACAATATAGAAGATATTTGTATGCAGAGATCGCTGATATTGGAGCAATGTGCTATGCGAAGATGGCACCATACGGCATGTAGCACGTGGGTGCAAGTGAATGCTGGGATGTTTGGAGATGGTTGCAGCTGCAGGATGATACACGAGAATGAACGCTTGGTTGCTGACTCCTGTGATGAGTCAGCTGAAGGATCGATAGGTCTGAGCGGCGAGGTTGAATTCTTGGACCATGGACAGGAGGAGTTTGTGGCTGAATGTCTGACACCGTTTCTGCAAAGCTTGTGTCTTGGTCATGAGACAATATTGAGGTTATTTGTATCCAGAGACCGCTAATTTTGCAGGAAGATACACGAGAATGAACGCTTGGTTGCTGACTCCTGTGATGAGTCAGATGAAGGATCGATAGGTCTGAGCGGCGAGGTATTGCCAAGCGGCTTTCTTGGGCAGGAGTTGTTTGAGGTTGTGCTGCCTGTATGTGGGTGGCTTGTTTCAGAGGTCAGGATGTGCATGGTATTGGACGGAAGTTTGGCCTGACTTGTGCTTGGCTGTCAGGGATTTGGTGACAGCTCTGCCATTTGCTTGTTGCAGCTGGATTTCTGTCACAGGTCAGATGCAGAGCCACACTGCTGGTGCAAAGTACTGGCTGCAGCTTCACATACATGAAGCTACAGTTTTCAATGTTGTGCACACAATGTGGTGCGTGTCAGCTGCTTCTGTCGGAACATGTTCTGATTGGCTGAACAAGTGGTGTTATTTACCTGTTGCAGCCTTGCCTGCTGCAGCAGGAAAGATGCAACGCAAGACCAAGCGCGGGACCAGACGGCTGCAGCCAGATTCAGGTTTCAGCCAACTTCGGTCCGTGCAAAACCGCAATGAGTAGCCGGGAGCACTTCTGACGCGAGGTTTGGAAGAAGCCAAGTTGACAGTATCACGATCTCGTCGTGCTGCTGCAGGATGACACCAGAGAATGAACGCTTGGTTGCTGACTCCTGTGATGAGTCAGCTGAAGGATCGATAGGTCTGAGCGGCGAGGTTTAATTTTTTGACCATGGACAGGAGGAGTTAGTGGCTGAATGTTTGACACCAGTTTTGCAAAGATGATGTCTTGGCGGCTATTAGACAATATAGAATATATTTGTATCCAGAGATCGCTGATATTGGAGCCATGCGTGAAAGATGGCACCATACGGCATGTAGCATGTGGATGCGAGTGAATGCTGGGATGCTTGGAGATGGTTGCAGCTGCAGGATGATACACGAGAATGAACGCTTGGTTGCTGACTCCTGTGATGAGTCAGCTGAAGGATCGATAGGTCTGAGCGGCGAGGTTGAATTCTTGGACCATGGACAGGAGGAGTTTGTGGCTGAATGTCTGACACCGCTTCTGCAAAGATTGTGTCTTGGTCATGAGACAATATTGAGGTTATTTGTATCCAGAGACCGCTAATTCTGCGGGATGACACACGAGAACGAACGCTTGGTTGCTGTCTCGTGTGATGAGTCAGCTGAAGGATCGATAGGCCTGAGCGGCGAGGTTTTGCCGAGCGGCTTTCTGGGCAGGAGTTGTTTGAGGTTGTGCTGCCTGTATGTGGGTGGCTTGTTTCAGAGTGTAGGATGTGCATGGTATTGGACTGAAGTTTGGCCTGACTTGTGCTTGGCTGTCAGGGATTTGGTGACAGCTCTGCCATTTGCCTGTTGCAGCTGGATTTCTGTCACAGGTCAGATGCAGAGCCACACTGCTGGTGCAAAGTACTGGCTGCAGCTTCACATACATGAAGCTACAGTTTTCAATGTTGTGCACACACTGTGTTGCCTGTCAGCTGCTTCTGTCGGAACACGCTCTGATTGGCTGAACAAGCGCTGTTATTTACCTGTTGCAGCCTTGCCTGCTGCAGCAGGAAAGATGCAACGCAAGACCAAGCGCGGGACCAGACGGCTGCAGCCAGATTCAGGTTTCAGCCAACTTCGGTCCGGGCAAAACCGCAATGAGTAGCCGGGAGCACTTCTGACGCGAGGTTTGGAAGAAACCAAGTTGACAGTATCACGATCTCGTCGTGCTGGTTCAGGATGACACCAGAGAATGAACGCTTGGTTGCTGACTCCTGTGATGAGTCAGCTGAAGGATCGATAGGTCTGAGCGGCGAGGTTGATTTTTTTGACCATGGACAGGAGGAGTTAGTGGCTGAATGTTTGACACCAGTTTTGCAAAGATGGTGTCTTTGCGGCTATTAGACAATATAGAAGATATTTGTATCCAGAGATCGCTGATATTGGAGCCATGCGTGAAAGATGGCACCATACGGCATGTAGCATGTGGATGCGAGTGAATGCTGGGATGTTTGGAGATGGTTGCAGCTGCAGGATGATACACGAGAATGAACGCTTGGTTGCTGACTCCTGTGATGAGTCAGATGAAGGATCGATAGATCTGAGCGGCGAGGTATTGCCAAGCGGCTTTCCTGGGCAGGAGTTGATTGAGGTTGTGCTGCCTGTATGTGGGTGGCTTGTTTCAGAGGTCAGGATGTGTATGGTATTGGACTGAAGTTTGGCCTGACTTGTGCTTGGCTGTCAGGGATTTGGTGACAGCTCTGCCATTTGCCTGTTGCAGCTGGATTTCTGTCACAGGTCAGATGCAGAGCCACACTGCTGGTGCAAAGTACTGGCTGCAGCTTCACATACATGAAGCTACAGTTTTCAACGTTGTGCACACGATGTGTTGCGTGTCAGCTGCTTCTGTCGGAACATGTTCTGATTGGCTGAACAAGCGCTGTTATTTACCTGTTGCAGCCTTGCCTGCTGCAGCAGGAAAGATGCAACGCAAGACCAAGCGCGGAACCAGACGGCTGCAGCCAGATTCAGGTTTCAGCCAACTTCGGTCCATGCAACACCGCAATGAGTATCCGGGAGCACTTCTGACGCGAGGTTTGGAAGAAACCAAGTTGACACTATTACGATCTCGTCGTGCTGCTTCAGGATGACACCAGAGAATGAACGCTTGGTTGCTGACTCCTGTGATGAGTCAGCTGAAGGATCGATAGGTCTGAGCGGCGAGGTTGATTCTTTTGACCATGGACAGGAGAAGTTAGTGGCTGAATGTTTGACACCAGTTTTGCAAAGATGGTGTCTTGGCGGCTATTAGACAATATAGAACATATTTGTATCCAGAGATCGCTGATATTGGAGCCATGCGTGAAAGATGGCACCATACGGCATGTAGCATGTGGATGCGAGTGAATGTTGGGATGTTTGGAGATGGTTGCAGCTGCAGGATGATACACGAGAATGAACGCTTGGTTGCTGACTCCTGTGATGAGTCAGATGAAGGATCGATAGATCTGAGCGGCGAGGTATTGCCAAGCGGCTTTCCTGGGCAGGAGTTGATTGAGGTTGTGCTGCCTGTATGTGGGTGGCTTGTTTCAGAGGTCAGGATGTGTATGGTATTGGACTGAAGTTTGGCCTGACTTGTGCTTGGCTGTCAGGGATTTGGTGACAGCTCTGCCATTTGCCTGTTGCAGCTGGATTTCTGTCACAGGTCAGATGCAGAGCCACACTGCTGGTGCAAAGTACTGGCTGCAGCTTCACATACATGAAGCTACAGTTTTCAACGTTGTGCACACGATGTGTTGCGTGTCAGCTGCTTCTGTCGGAACATGTTCTGATTGGCTGAACAAGCGCTGTTATTTACCTGTTGCAGCCTTGCCTGCTGCAGCAGGAAAGATGCAACGCAAGACCAAGCGCGGGACCAGACGGCTGCAGCCAGATTCAGGTTTCAGCCAACTTCGGTCCATGCAAAACGGCAATGAGTAACCGGGAGCACTTCTGACGCGAGGTTTGGAAGAAGCCAAGTTCACAGTATCACGATCTCGTCGTGCTGGTTCAGGATGACACCAGAGAATGAACGCTTGGTTGCTGACTCCTGTGATGAGTCAGCTGAAGGATCGATAGGTCTGAGCGGCAAGGTTGATTCTTTTGACCATGGACAGGAGAAGTTAGTGGCTGAATGTTTGACACCAGTTTTGCAAAGATGGTGTCTTTGCGGCTATTAGACAATATAGCAGAAATTTGTATCCAGAGATCGCTGATATTGGAGCCATGCGTGAAAGATGGCACCATACGGCATGTAGCATGTGGATGCGAGTGAATGTTGGGATGTTTGGAGATGGTTGCAGCTGCAGGATGATACACGAGAATGAACGCTTGGTTGCTGACTCCTGTGATGAGTCAGATGAAGGATCGATAGGTCTGAGCGGCGAGGTTGATTTTTTTGGACCATGGACAGGAGAAGTTTGCTGTCTTCTGCAGAGCATCGATGTGTTGGGGCTATTTACTTGCGGGTGGCTTGAGCTGGCTGATACTTCAACCCGGGGCGTCGTGTAGGTGGGCTGCGGGTTGGGCTCCGGTTGGCGCTCAAGGAACTGCGCCAAAGGTCGGTATGTTGGTGTCTTCCCTAACTGCAACATTCTACCAACTCTGATAGGAGTTTTGGGAGATAGAACCATAATATAATAATATGTATATACACAATATACATTAAATACATAAATAAATAAATATATATATATATGCTATATGTGGGTGTCTACCCTGTTGCATTCTGCTGCACTTCGGGGCCCCAAGATAGGCCCCTTTTGACACCTCTGCGCGTCCGACGTCCCCCCATGCCAGGCCCCGAGCGACTTCTCAGATGAGGCCAGAGCTTGAGCTTCGGAGCCCGCCATCAGATGCCATGGTCGAAAACGGTCCCATGATGTTTTACCTGGGGTAGGGATGGTGCTCCATGATATGAGTTTGCAAGTGAAGAAACACATGGACCATTAAAAAAAACAAAAACAAACAGACAACGAGTTTGCGGATGGTACAGATGTCATCATTTGTCTCTTCATTGGAACTGCAGGGAGACTTGGCAATGTGGGGCATTGACTGGGAGTAGTGTGGTGAAAGTATTGGCAATAGTACTGGCAATAGCACTGGCAATGGTACTGTCCTTGTGGTTTCTCTGTAAATCCACCAAAAGGGTAACGCCAACTAAGTCGAGCCACCCATATACAGTGTTGGCAATTCAACATCAACTTGTTCCGGATGTAGAACGGGACAAGGTTATTCTCCGCGTTTGGTGGGCACCAAAACCAGATTAGGCAGGGATTCTAACAAACCTTGTGGATGCCTTTTTGGCTGGCAATCGTCCGAAGAAAAAGAAAAAGGAAAAAAGAAGAAGAAGAAGAGGAACACACTCTTTGGCGGTGAGAGGTTATGAATTGCCTCAAGCAGACATCACCACCTGAACGCTCAGAGGGAGCTTTGACGCCAACTTGAGTTCAAAATGCTCGCTGGATGGGTTTTGCAAGGGCCTGTGTCTCCAGCAAGACTCCAACGGCTCAAAGGTCTGAGGCCATTTCGATTGGATAGGGTCTGATTGGTACCCCTTTCGCCGTTCTCAGCATGTCGGCTTTCAAAGGAAGGGCATGCAAAAAGGTGTGGCTAAGGCCAAAACCACGCCTCACGGCGTTTCTGTGTGGAGAATTCAAGCCGAGGATTCGCCTTCAATTCGTCTGGCCAGGAATTGTCGGCCATCTACCAGTGCTTTGCGGCTTGGCGAGGAGAGACGCGGAGCCATGGAAGCTGTTGGTTCAGTTTCTGCCCTGCTTCTAGCTCCGCGCGCAGGGCATGATGTACACCCCCGGCAACACAGATATTTGCCACGCAAAGCAACTGCGTCAAAACACACATGTATATATATATATATACATACATATGGTACCCCCCCCCCCCGCAGGGACCTACCTTTTTGAAGAATTCACTGGTATTTGCAGTGTGTTCTACCCTTTTTTTGGCTTTGGGGAGAGCAATGAACAAGAAGCATTTCCAAGGACGTTCTGGAAGCTTCAGGCTTGATTTAAACCGATTGAAGCCGATTGAAACCGATTCAATTTAAATCGGGCATGGATTCAAGATTCAAAATTCAAGAATCCAGGCCAAACTTTTGCAGGGAATCTTGAATCCAGGGTCCGATTTAAACCGATTTAAACCGATTTAAACCGATTTAACTTAAATCGGGCATGGATTCAAGATTCAAGACTCCCTGAAAAATGTTGGCCTGGATTCTTGAATCTTGAATCTTGAATCCATGCCCGATTTAAGTTGAATCGGTTTAAATCGGTTTAAATCGAGGCTTGGATTCAAGATTCCCTGGAAAAGTTTGGCTTGGATTCTTGAATCTTGAATCTTGAATCCATGCCCGATTTAAACTTAAATCAGTTTAAATCGGTTTAAATCAAGACCCAAATTCAACATTGCACTTTGCGCGGCTGTACTTTGGCGCAGTGTTGTGCAAGCATCCAAATCCTGATTATTCATTCAATCTGCTTCAATCTAGGCCCACATTCAAGATTGTAGGCCAAAGTTTTCTAGGGAATCTTGAACCCAGGCTCAACTGAAATTTCAGTTGGTTTCAATGGGTTTCACTCGGGCCTGGACTCGCGTTTGCAAAGAAGACTTGTCTAGAGAATATTGATTCTTGAATGTTGAATACAGGCTTGGGTTCTTTCCTTATCAAATCCTGTTAAAGCTCCAATTGAGTTATAAGTACATATTGGGAAAGGAGCTCTATTTACACTCGAAATTTCAGATTTGACTACCATTAGGATTCTGACCAAATATTTCCGTATTGAATCCCAATTAAATTGTGTTCAAATTCAAACGAGCATTTAGCGAGTGTTCGTTGGTGGAGATGTGAATTGAGTATGAAAAACACTACACAACACTGTGTTTTACGGTGTTTTCTGACCATGGTAGTGTTTTGACTAGTGAAAAGGCACAAGTTTTGGACCTTTGGATTCTTTCTTTATGAATTCCACTTAGTATGTTTTATCACATTCGACCCAATTTCTGTTTGAAACTCAATGGAGCTTAAGAAGAACATACTCCAAACATAATTTCGATTTAGGTTCGAACTTAAGTATTGATTGTTCTATATCAAATTAAATGGTACAAACGATTCCTGTCCAATGGAACATTGTACTTGAAATTCAATCACTTTCAGAACTAGAGTTAGATTCTTAGATGGTCTAGTCCTAGTTTGGTCCTAGTCCTAGTTGGGAGATCCTTGGTTCTAGGCCTAGTATGGTCCTAGCTTACTGAAATAAATAGAACGTACAAAGGACAATACAAAGGAAGTTCCTTATCTTATGAATCGTAGTTAATATATTAATCAAGTTCTATGCAACTGCTAACTGAACAGTAGAATACAATTACAGAACTTATCCAATCATAATTTATGGTTATTCTGTTTCAAAACAAATATTAAACATGACTTTATTTCCACCAGAATGTAATACTTGACATCCAAATACTATAAGAAGTAGACTTAAATGGTCTAGTTCTAGTTTTGTCCTAGATGAGAGATCCTTGGTTCTAGTGTTTACTGCAATAATTAGAAAGTATACAGGACATTGCTAGTCCCAGTTGAGAGATACTGGGTTCTAGTCTCATTTGGTCCTGGTCCTAGTTGAGAGATCGTTCCTCCCAGTCCTAGATGGGCAAATCATGCACTGGAGAGGCAACCAAAAGGTAGGTTCTTGGGGGGGGGTAGCATATATAGAAAAAATATATACATAGATGGAAAAGTGGGCAGTTGAAGGATCGGGGGCACCCCCGGTTGTTCAGAGAAATTAACAGAGACTCGTTGCCATGTCTTGGGCTCTCAAAGGGTCGTTTAAATGGACAGCGAGAGGGAGACCGGCGCTGGACGGACGTCAACATGTGTCAAAATACGGGTCGCCCCAAAATCGTGAATTTTGTTGTTCTTGGTTCCCTTCAAACTGAGGTATCCCTTAGTTGGTGGCTTGGATTGGTGGTTTGGATTCGGACTTGAACCCCTGGATGTAGAGGGCCACCCCTTCAGCGCCAAGCCACCAATCCAACCCCATGTCAAATTGCCGAGGTCGCGGGCTATTTCTGCTGTACCCAGTTCGGGGACCGGCGGGGAGAGGGGTTGGAGGAGACTGTTCGGCATCTATTCGCGGAGATATTTCCCCGTGCAGATTTCAACATCAACCTTTTGGGCCCAATGTCATTGTTTTTTCCTGGTTGCAAATAATTCGGGAGCCCTGTTTGCCAGGATGCGTTAGAAAGCTGAAGGGAAATGGTGTGTTTGAACCACGGGTTAGCCAGGAATCCAAAGCAAAAGCAGCCACGCACTCCCGGATGGTCTCTTGTACTTTGTGTGAAGGCAACCTAGGTCAACTCCTTCGCATTTCTTGCATTGCCACGCATGCCAAACTCTACACAAGGCCTTCCTGGGCCATTGGGTGGTGCGCATACGAACAGAAAGCTGAACGCAGCTGCAGCACAGCATGTGTTTTGGGGTCTTTTTGCCTGTCCCGAAGCCTGTCTACGACGGGAACCAAAAAGGGTCCAGCACAGCCCGTGCTTTTGCCCCTCGAAAAGAATGCGGACGCGGTGTTGATTTCCTACTGTGGATGGACGAAATCCTGCACCACTTAAGAAACCCTGGAATGACGATTCCCCTGTAAATTCTAACAAACAATGGTTTCAACCATGGTTTCCAAGTGGTGCGAAATGGATTTCGTCCATCCACAGTAGGTGATTTTTTTTGCTCCTAGGTCTGGCTCTCTCCTAGGGTCGGTTGGGTGGGCCTCATCTCAGTAGGCCCCGAAGCAGCATCGTTCTTTTGAGAAGAGATGCTTTAGGTCGTTCACTTTCAACTGCCTCCAACTCAGAGCTGAAAAAAAGATGCCGCGCTGCGGCGCTTCTTTTTTGTTCCAGCATCGGCCACCCAACCACCAATGAAGCTGAAATCCCTTCAGACTCCCATCCTCATCCTCATGGACGGTACCCTTATTCTATCCTCTCTACTGGAGGACCTAGACCAGAGCTGAAATCTGACAGGACCCCGTCTTCCTCTCCCGTCTCAGCGCCTACAACTTGAAGCGCCTCATGGAGAAGGTCTCCGAGCCCAAGCTGGAGCTCTGGCCGCGCGCCCGCGGGAGGGTGACGAAAGAGAGGTGGCACATACTCTTTTGGTTACGACGGGCGCTTGGTCCCGAAGCAACCACCTCCTTTTTGGGTCTTGGTGTTTTAAGATTGGCTGGAGATGGGGCACGTGTCTCCCTTCTTTGCATTTCTGAAATTAGGTCGGTCGGTCGGTCGGTCAGTCGGTCAGTCGGTCGGTCACTCAGTCGGTCAGTCGGTCGGTCGGAAGGACGTCAGTTGATTGGTTGGTCGGTCGGTCGGTCGTCGGTCGGTCGGGTTGGTTGGTGGCCGCATCCCCGGCATCACCAGTATCACTTGGACCTGGGTTGCCTAGCAACCCTAAAGACACTGCAAAACCAACAGCACACTCAGCTCCAAGCCAACCCCAAACCCTCAAAGTCAAGCCTAAACTTGCCCAACAGCAGCTTCAAGATCTAAGCCAGCCAACTTTAAACCCCAATCAGAGCCAATAGGGGTCCAAGTGATGCTGGTGATGCTGGGGATGTTGCCAGTCGGGAAAAAACACAGTTACGTCATGAGACTCACGCACTCCCTGGCCTGGGGATTCTGAAGGCCAAACGGACCTAGAAAAAAGGACGTAGTAAAGAGAACTCCAATACCTGTGGGGTCTTATTTTTTGTTGGTTTGCTTACTCCTAGTCAAGAACTCAGTTTTTGGTTGGCACTCCTCCGTGGAACTGGGACAGATAGGTGCACATATGTTTCTATGTCTGCACGCGATATCATCGATACAACTCCGCCCTGGAGTCGGCAACTTGGATATAACTTAACCAAATTTCTGTCCATTGGTGCCTTTTTTTAGGTTAGTTTGGTTAGAAATATATAGGTGGGTTCCAGTGGTTCAGACAGGGGTTAATAAGCCATTGATAGAAGCTCACCTATGGTTCTGTCCTCTGGCAACTGTGGAACATTGAGCACGCCAGTGGGTCAATGTGCTCAGATTTAGCAGGTGCGGCATGGTCATTTGCCGCCCTGTTGTAAGTTATATAAAGGCTTGCAAGTGTGAACACTGACTGCCCCCCGCTGTGCTCTTTCACTTGAAGGATTCTGACAAAACAGGATGTGAACATCGGTAGGGGCGACCCAAGAGGGCCAATTTTTGTCCTGGTGGTGTACTGTTTTTGGGGCGAAGGGAAGCCTTTTTGGCCTTGCCTCGCACTCAACCTTAGATGACCACTCAAAGTGTTGATTGGCAATTTAATGATTGCTTTGATTGCTTCAACCATCAGTTTTCTAGCAAAAGTCCAGTGCTGCCTTCCCCATAATTTCCAGGGATTCTCCTTTCCGGAAAACCTCCGGAAACCTAGGGAAACGGCCGGTTTTCGACAAGAACGATGGTTGGAAAGAATGGGGAATCAACCCCGAGAAAAAGAGGCAGCGGAGCCTAGGTTCAACTTCACCAACGAGTGTGCGTGGCAATACTGCGAGGCCGGCAGTCTTTGCACCCCAGATTTTGGATACCTGTATAGGGACGCATGAACACCGCCCTGATCCATGCGATTGGATGGACTGGGTTCAAGGGGCAGATTGAGGTGCCAGGATTTTGCCGGCCCAATTTATGACCCAGTGGCAGAGATTTTGACCCGTGTGTCAGGCGGAGACGCGTGCGCGCCAATACTTTGTGAAGCAGATCAACATCCAGGACAGAGCTTGCAAGCTAGAGCTAGTTCGAGTCTTTGGGTTTCGGGAGGACATGGGGGCCCACCGAATTAATTTTCATGCGGCTAGGGCTGAGCGGTTCTCTAGCTCCGCGCGCGCAAAAAAAAAAGACGCCACTGATCATATTTCGCACGGGACAATGTTGGCCGGGCAAGCCCGTCGGATTGAAGCGAACGACATGTGAGTGTGAGCGCTGGCAAAGCGCGCTGGAAGGCGTTCCTGTGTCAACCGGCAAGGCCGCCGCCTTGTTCTATGTCAGCAGTGCTTTGAGGAAGAGACCGGGAGCGAAGGAGTTCAAGGAAAAGGTGCGGGCTCATCTGACAAATTGCGACATTTTACAACGAGTGGGCAGCTAAGCGTGAGGCCAAGGATGGGAGGATGCTCGCAGATCCTTCTGGGCGCGCCACCCAGGCACCAAGAAGCAGCTCCCAGGTCATCTCATGAACGTGGTGATGATCGCTCTGAGCATCGGCCATGTTGAGAAATTGGCGGAGCCTGCCCAGACGCAACTTTGGTAAGCCTTTGTAGATTGACAGCAAGAGTACTGTCCATGGACGAAATCCTGCACCACTTGGAATTGGGAAACCATTGTTTGTTGGTATTTACAGGGGAATCATCATTCCAGGGTTTCTTAGGTGGTGCAGGATTTCGTCCATTCACAGTATGACAGAGCAGCTGTTTCTGCAGAGTCCTCCTCCGCGACTTCGAGGCCCAATGTTTGCACCGACCAGCTGCAGGAATAAATACTTCTTGCGCCGCAGCCGCTCTTGGCTCTTTGTGGGCAAGGCCATCCGCTAGGCAAGCGAAGAGACCGACGGCATTTTCGCTTGGCCCCCGCCAAACACGCTGGCACAGGGTGCAATCGAGCCTGCGACCTTGTAGTTTCGAGTGTACACCTGCTTTATTTGATCTAGAGTTGCTCCTTAGCCACGAGAATCGCGACCAAAACAACCCCGCAAGCCTCCCAGCACCCTCGCGCGCGAACTCAAAGATACACGCCAAGCTCGACAAGCAAAGCAACACGACCTTTTACCAAGCAGAGGGTAAAGGGGGGGGGGGCCTCTAGTACTAATTCTTATACTTACCTCTCAGTCGCTTCGCGGTGATCTAGTCGCCCCAGCCCAAGGGCCTCGGCGTGTTTTTCCCAGAAACGGGTTAAACTCCAAGCCCAGTTTGACGTCCTCTTGAGGGACAAATCGTTTCCGTGGATCGGATGGTTTCTGCACTTGGTCGGGGGAGTCAGTCGGCCAATCGCAGCCTGGGGGCAGAGGGCCTTGGGTTCCCCCGTACTTGCGCGTGTGTGTGTGTGTGTGTCAGATATGGCTGCCTTTGTATCTGAATGGGATT